>JAXCGZ010000626.1:15000-47500 GCA_037179515.1 Halocaridina rubra
GGGTGTAAAAGAGCTAAGGAGTGGAGAGACAAATGCTGGAAAAGGTATAGGAGGAGAAAAAACATAAATGCCTGGCAAACCTACAAAAGAGCAAGAAATGACTACCTAAGTAAAAGGAGCGAGGCAGAGAGATTATGAGAGGGACATCACCAGGAAGGCTAAAGAAAATCCCAAGCTTTTCCATAGCTTTATCAGAGGAAAACTGAAGGTAAAAGAGCAGGTTTTAAGGCTAAAGAGAGCGGATGGAAGCATCACTGAGACGGATGAAGAGATCTGCAAAGAATTGAACAAGGAGTTTCAGTCAGTATTTACAGTAGAAAATACCCCACCCCCTCAGATTGCAGTGATAGAAGCTCAAGGGCCGGTATTAGAGAACATCAACCTTACAGCCACAGAGGTATGCAAAGCGCTGATGGATTTAGATGTTCATAAAGCTACAGGTCCTGATGACATATCCCCTCATGTGCTTAAAAAATGTGCAAACACAATATCAGTGGCACTAAGTATCATATTTAAGGAGTCACTGGAGTCGGGGGAGATTCCAATATGCTGGAAACAAGCAAATGTGATACCTATCTTCAAAAAGGGAAGGAGGGATACGGCTCTGAACTATAGACCAGTTTCCTTGACCAGCATAGTTTGCAAAGTTATGGAGAAACTACTAAGGAAACATATCTCTCTTCACTTGGAATCCTTCAACTTTTTGTCAGTGAGGCAACATGGCTTCAGAGAAGGTAGATCAACAGTAACAAACTTATTAGAATTTTATGATGAGGTAAGCCAAATCTTACAGGAAAGAGAGGGCTGGGCAGATTGCATATTCCTAGACTTCCAGAAAGCGTTTGACACTGTTCCACATGGGAGACTTATTAGGAAGCTGCACTCAATGGCTAGAATAGGTGGAAATGTTTTGGAATGGATAAAAACTTACTTAGAAGGAAGGGAATAGAGGGTTAGAGTAAGACACTCAGTGTCTGAATGGAGAAGAGTTAGTAGTGGAGTTCCACGGGGTTCAGTTTTAGGGCCACTTTTGTTCCTTGTATATGTAAATGACCTACCAGAGTCTGTAAATTCATTCATGAATATGTTTGCAGATGATGCAAAGATTGTGAAGAAAGTAACAAACGAGAACAATGGTAGAGAACTTCAGGAGGATCTAAATAATCTGCATGAGTGGTCAGAAAAGTGGCTAATGAAATTCAATACTTCAAAATGTAAGGTAATGAGAATGGGTACAAGTGCAAGAAGGCCCAAGCTTGACTACTCGGTGGCTGGAGTACAACTTCAAGAGACAGAAAATGAGAGAGACCTAGGAGTAAACATACTGGCAGATTTGTCTCCAGAAATACATATAAATGGCATAGTAAGGGCAGCATATGCATTCTTATCAAATGTAAGGGTAGCCTTCAGGCACATGGACAAGGAAATGTTCAGAAATATTTATGTAACCTATGTGAGGCCAAAACTCGAATATGCAGCCCCCTTTTGGAATCCGCACTTGAAAAAGCACATAGCTAAGCTTGAAAAAGTTCAAAGACATGCCACGAAACTGGTGCCAGAAATACGCAATCTCAGTTATGATGAGAGGCTGAGGGAATTAGACTTACCATCACTCGAAGCTAGAAGAGTAAGGGGGGATATGGTGACAGTCTTTAAATTCCTTCATGGTTATGATAGAGTGGATAGGGATCGATATTTCGATATGGCTGGCTCTAGAACTAGAGGTCATAGTTTGAAGCTTCGTAAGAAAACTTCTTTGCAGGATGTAAGGAAATACTTTTTCAGTGTAAGAGTAGTTGATAATTGGAATTCGCTAAGCGAGGAGGTAGTTAATGCTATCTCAATCCATAGTTTTAAGGACAGGTACGATAAGTATCACTAAGTATAAAATGGAACCGATCAGGAGACGGGAAGATACGAGCTTTGGGCTCTTTCCCGTAAACACAATTAGGTAATCACAATTAGGTAATCACATACATACATACATACATACATACATACATGAACTGATTAGTATAGCACTTGATAATAAAGTATAACAAAACGAAAATTGGTCATTACATTTCCCAGAGTGAAAAGTATTTTGCATGCCGGTTCCCGGTGCTAGCCGTGGTTTTATTATTACCAAAGCAAAATTCTATGTTCAAGTGCATATTACCAGGAAACCTGTTGACAGAATACAGTTATTTGAATTAGTTTTCAAAGATGCTACAGCAAATACGTGTGCTATTATATAGAATAATATGCATTTTTGTGAGACTCAAAGGCCGAGTAGTAAAGCAAGCAGTTTCCTCTTTAACTCCCGCTAAGTGCTTGGGGGAGGAGTGGAAGAGGATCTCCGGTTACAGGAGGGGAATAAGCTTTCAGGAAACTGAGATGTAATTTCTGGGAACTTTTGGCCTTTGTAACGGATCTGGATGAAAAAGTTCAGAATATGGAAAGATAAATGAAATAGAAATTTGAAAGTATGGTAAAAGAGAATGACAAGCTAAGAAAATTTTTAAAAGAATTAGAGAAGAATGGCAAAATGCAAGAAAAAAAAAGAGCTAGAAAAATCAATATAAATACTAGAGGAGGAAAGAACTGGAAGCTTGTATTTCTAAACAAGAGGATAACAACAAAAGTTGGGTGATAGCCTAAGTAAAGTACATGCTAGAACACTGCTATTTCCTTAGAGAGATGAGATTGCACCTTGGAATGTTCAAATAAAGGAGAATGTTGACCATTTTAGATGAGATATTCAGGAGCTAAATATTGAGCCTGAGAGTAAGACAAGATCTTTTGCAGATGCAGTGCAGAACAATGTAGAGGTAAAAGAGGCAGTGAAGAATGTGGTGCTGGAACATGTAGATAAAATTCATTACATGGGAAGAGTGATAGACAAAATGAATACAGTGGTGACTGAAAGAGCAAACCCACTGATCAATCAGGCACATGATAAAGAGAAATCAGTGATAATCTAAGATGTAAGTGAGTCCTAGGAGTCAACATGACTTTGGAGACATGAACATAATAAAGTTAGGTTTTAGACCTGATAAAGAAGCTTGGGGTAGTAAGTGGTCCAGAGACTATTGTAAACATTTATCAAATTGGCAAATACACTGCGGAGGGAGAGCTAAAAATATTGAAAGTAACCTTTGGGAGAAGAGACACGTAAAGAATTACTGATGAGGACAAAAAACCTAAAAGACCTCCAAGAGTTCAGAAAAATCTTCATTAGATTATATAGAACACAGGTAGGGATGGAAATCTTTAAAATCTGTTTATAAGAAGCTGAAAGATTAAATGAGGGAAGAAATAAAGAAGAGAAGATCAATTTTTGCTTCAATGCTCATCCATCCAAAAGGGTGATAAAATGATAGGGAATAAGGGGGTTCAGCCTCATTAAGACTGTTGCACACAAATGCTGATGGGGTAGCTGCTAAGGCAGTAGGCTTAATGAATCGGCTACACAACAGTATAGAAGATATAGTATCAATTACAGAGACTAAGTTAAGCGGGATATATGCGGTGTCATAATTTTTCCTAAGTGCTTTAAAATAATGAGGGTTGATTGATCTGAGAGTACTGGTGGAAGGATTGCATTGCTTATAAGTGAAAGGCTTCAGGTTGAAGAAGTAGACTTTACTATAGATAATGAGTTCAAGGAATATTTGGTTATTTGCTTAAGTACTAATTCAGAAAGCATTATAATAGCGGTTGTACATAACTCACTAAGGAATCAACAAAGGGTAGAAAATAATGGGGAAAGTAAAAGGAGCACTATTAAAGTTATAAACTCAGTTGCTAACATCGCGCGAGAGAATTTAATCAAAGAGAAATAGCCTTGACTAATCTTGATCTGCACAGAGGGGAGTATTTCTTTAGGTAAGATTTCTAGATTGCCCACAAGGAAATGTCCTGCACTACCACGCATTAGAGCCAACAGAGGTACGGGAAGGGGATGGGTCATTGTTGCTCTATCTAGTATTTACAGATAATGTTTTGAACATTAAGTATGAACCAAAAATTTAAAAGAGTAACCACTGTGTTGTTGATGGAGTATATAATCGAAAATGTGCTGCCTGAGATTAGGAGAACTAAGAAGGAAACTAGGAGGAACTATCCAAAATGAGATTATAACATATATGACTTCTTAGTAGGTATTGCCTTGATGACCTTATTCAACAAAAAATCTGCATAAGACGTGCATAAAATCTTTTGTGAGGGATATGAAAAGATGAATAGTTGCTACATACCTTCACCAAAATAGAAGTTTTTAATGCCCAAGAGAAAAATGGAAAGTCAGTAGGGCCAGACCAGATTCCTGCAGAGGTATGGAAGAGTTTGGGCGAAGAAGGGATATGGGTGCTGACAAAGTTCCTGAACATGGTGATGAAGGAAGAGACTATCCCGAACGAGTGGAGAGATAGTATAATGGTACCGATTTTCAAAGAAAAGGGAGACATCCAGAGTTGCAACAACTATGGAGGAATTAAGCTAACATCTCACACTATGAAACTGCTGGAAAGAGTGTTGGATAAAAGGAGACAGAAGTTTGTAGTGAGCAGTTTGGTTTTATGAAAGGTCGAGGAACAATGGATGCAGTATTCGCAATGAGGCAGACAATGGAAAAATATAGAGATAAGCAAAGAGGGCTGTACATGGCGTTTATTGACCTGGAAAAAGCTTATGATCGGGTCCCGAGAAGCGAGGTGTGGAGGAGTATGAGGTCGAAGGGAGTGAAGGAGAAGTATGTCAAGATAGTTCAGGACATATACAGGGAAGCCACAACAAGAGTAAGAAGTACAGTTGGCACTACAGAGCCTTTTCAGGTGAAAGTTGGACTCCATCAGGGATCAGCTCTTAGCCCCTATCTATTTAACCTTCTCATGGATGTGATGGTGGAGGAAGTGACAAAGGAGGCACCATGGAGCATGCTCTTTGGAGACGATATTGTTTTGGTCTCCGAGAGCCGTGAAGAATTGCAAGAGAGGTTGGAGCTATGGAGGGGTTTGCTGGAGGATTACGGACTGAAGGTGAGCAGACAGAAAACGGAGTACCTGGAGTGCAATGTGACACAAGGAGGCGACCTGTTCATGCAAGACCACAAGCTCCCAAAGGCTGACGCCTTCAAATACCTCGGCTCCTACGTAACGAAGGATGGAGACCTAGAGAGAGAGATTGATCATAGGATCCAGGTAGCGTGGAACAGCTGGAAGAGAACATCAGGGGTGCTATGTGACAAGAAAATCAGTGCTAGAGTGAAAGGAGAAGTGTACAAGTCAGTTGTGAGACCAGCGTTGCTGTACGGAGTGGAGATGTGGCCGGTGAAAAAGGTTCAAGAAAGGAAGATAGATGTCGCTGAAATGAGAATGCTGAGGTGGATGTGTGGGGTGACGAGGGAGGACAGGATACGAAATGACCGGATCAGAGGTACAGTGAAGGTGGTGGAGGCGTCGGCGAAAGCGCAGGAGAGGAGATTACAATGGTTCGGTCATGTGAAGAGGAGAGAAGAAGACTACGTGGGTGTGAGAGTGATGGAGATGGACGTGGAGGGCAGACGTAGACGAGGAAGACCTAAACTACGGTGGAAGGACCGACTGAAGGAGGATCTCAGAGAGAGACAGCTGGAGGAGGAGCAAGTGATGGACCGGAACCAGTGGAGACGACTAGTGAAGAGATGCGACCCCATATGAAAATGGGAATGCAAATAGAGGAAGAAGAAGAATGCCCAAGAGAATGGGTTTAGTAATGAGTGTGGGATAGCTAAGGAGTAGAGACAAATGCTGAATAGGCATATGTGGAGAAAAAGTATAAATGCCAGCAGAATTAAAAGCTTGCAAAAAAAAATATATATATATTACTTAAGTAAAAGTAGAGAGCTCGAAAGGAAATAAAAGAAATTTATTATCAGGAAGGCTAAAGAGTGGTGGAGAGGGAATATGAGAGAGATATTACCAGGAAAGCTAAAGATTATCCCAAATTCTTCCACAGCTTTGTCAGAAGAATATTGAAAGTTAAATTGCAAGTTTTAACTTAAATAGGGCAGATAGAAGCATCGATAAGTCAAATGAAAAGTTCTACAAAGAAATGAGCAAGAGGTTTCATTCGGTATTTACAGTAGAAATACTCCACCCCTCGGACTGCAGAGATACGAGGTCATGGGCTGCTATTTAGAAGAAGAATTTTTTCAGCTACAATGGTATGTAAAGTGTTGGTGGAATTAGATGCACAAAGAGTTTAGGAGCCTACTGACATTCCCCTCATGTACTGAAGAATCATGTTGAGCCATTATCGTTGGTGCTATGCATAATATATGAAAAGTCGTTGGAATCTGAGGAGATACTAAGATGCTCCATTCATAAACATTACATGAAAGTGAAAGTGTAGAATATTAATTTTAAGGGATTCTAAATAAGAGAAACAGACTAGACTAGTGTTGACCCACACAGTGAAGAGGATACTTTTGTTGGAAGATTCATAGATTGTGCTCAAAGGAATATATTTCAATAACATTCACTGGAACTAACAAGGGACAGGTGAGAAGATGAACTATCACTGCTCATTCTGGTATTTACAGATAACGTTTTGGAGATTAACAAAACTGAAAATGAGCCACCAATTGAAGAGTGACCACTGTGTGTTGGTAATGGAATATATAATCAAAAATACTTTGCCTGAAGTAGGAAAACCGAGAAGAAAATGAACAGGATCTATCCGAAAGGAGACAATAAGAGATTTATCAATCATTTAACAGGTATTGATGAGGGATCATATTTAACAACAAATCTATACAGGAGTTGTACACAATCTTTGTGAGTAATATGAGAGGATAATTAATTGTTCATATCATATACCCCCCAAAAAAGGAATAATTAATTGTGAAATAAAAAAAACAACAGGCTACTCACCCAAGAAAAATTAGTAAGACATTAATAGACACAGAACACTAATCAATGGAGTCCACTATGAACAAGAAAACTGATCAGCACAAACCAGTAAATTATTGGACAAGAATCATCACAACTTCCTAATATCTCCTCTGTTTCTGCTTCTCTCACCTTCCAACGATTTAGCACACAACCCTTTCAGCACTACTCCCCTTATTCCCATTAACACGTCACCCCCACACCACTCATTATCATTATTCTATCTTATAGACATAGCGAACAGATTATGCTGCCTGAAAGTCGGTGATAAACACCAACCGAAAGCATTAAAGAAACCAATTTACACAGGCAATAACTAATATCTATCAGTAACTATGCTAATTTACACCACATCTCTTCCTTGATCCCTAGATCAGTCTAATCTTCATCACTAATATTCCCAAGACATAATCTCTCATTCACTCTGGTACCGTCCCTCTCGGTGAAACCGTAGTAGTGGTACCTCACCATCTTCTATCTCTCTTTCTTCCCTATCCACCACCCGCCACAGATCCAAGATGTGTTGCAGCATTCCGTTAACAGAAATATTATTCCTGGGCAAGAATATCCGTCACAATCCATCTTCTCCACTGAAATGTGCCCTTTCCATCTGGAGGTTTCACCCATTCCTTGTCTCCCGATTGTATAGACATAGCTCCTTCCTCCCACTTCCCAACAACCATTGAAACTGCGCCAGATATTGCCACTCATTCTTTAAGATATTGTTTTTCATTTTGTCCCGACCTAGGCGACATATACCAAAATACTGCATCTCCAGGTGTTACAAGAGGCCTTTCTTTCACTGCCTTAATGGTCACATGGTGTCTCTCCAGAATCCCATTTCCACTAGGTAGATATGCTACTCTAAAAAAGGGGCTTATACTTCATCTCTCCAACATATCCTTCACAGCCTGTGACTGGATGAAAATGCTGTTATCCACCAAGACCTCATAGACTAGCCCCTCTCTAGAAAGACCCCATTCAACACGGCCACAATCTCCTCTGCTGTCTCAGAGCTCAACTCTCTACAGATTGCTAGTTGACCTGGACCACATCCTCCCATAGATAAATATCTCCCTTCATGATCATGAATCACATCGATTGCCAATCTTTTCCAGTTATTCTCCACTTTAATTTCTCCTGTCTTATATGATCTTGTTGCAGGGTCTATTGATTAACACCAGATGCAACTCCTTACCACTTGCTGAACTCCATCCCTCATCACTTTAGTATCAATCATTCTAGCCACACACAGTGTCCTATAAACCATCATGTGGTGCATTTGATACAATTCTGTCGCACTTGGAGATCCCCAACATGTTTCAGCATTGTTTTCCTTACTCTTTTCGGGTATCCCAAGCTAAGTCTTCTTCACTGTGGTTAGAACATCTACCTTGTTTTGTCCTGATGGCATAAAGACTAAACTCACCTTTCACCCAAGGTCATAAATCAATTCCATTAACATCCAGAGGAGGCACTTTACAGACTTTGTTATTAGCAGTCAAAACAGAGTTGACCCAGGTTCCAACACTGGCAACTCCCCTATCAAAAACCACTCTAATACCCACTTCTTACCATCAAATACTGCAACAAAATCCTTGTCCTCAAATTTGAAGGATACAACCCCTTTCTCAATACAATGGTCGAAAAGCTGGAATCCACTTTTTTTTCTGTCACTCAGCATTTCACGCTGGTGTTGCAGGGGTTACTAATTTTCCACTGCAGTCAATCTTTTCCTAACTACCAACACCATCTCTTTACCTCCTTCTGTTGTCAATATTCTAGAGCATTAGTTGATTCCAGCTGTTCGACCACTGTGATGGACACCCGATTAGTTGGAAAGTGTTACTAGGAAGAGAAATGCAGCTTGGTGACTGCTGACGGAAGAAAAATTAGTTGTCAAGGTACCCGAGAAGAATATTACAAGCTAAGGCCCTTGCTCCCTTGTGCACCATAAGTTTCAATAAGTATTCTTTTCCGTGCTCATTTGTGAAATCCTGTCTCTGGCAGGCAGTTTTTTTAGCATGCCGAGATATCTTGTTTCTCAGCTATTTTCCTCCCCCAAACCTACATTTATCATTATGCATAGTATATCAATGACTTCGATACTTGTTGTAAGTTTTAATGTATCAATAATAAAAGAGAAACAATAATTTATAGGACCGTTTATGGATATGAAATAAAGTGCGCATACAGAGACATACGGTCTGAGTGATGAGTGAGGGAGATGGAAACAGCTTTGTTTTATGCCTCGCCCTCAAAGCCACGTCAGTAAGGAGGATTGCTAATTAGTTCATTCGGGAGAAAATGACACCATTAGCATGAATGTAACTATTTAATAATAATATTTTTGCTCAAATGGATGAAAATAGCGTTACGGTACACTTAGGCCGTAAATTTTTTTACACTCCATTAGCGTCACCGTGAGCAAGAGGGTTAATACAGTTATTAATCGCATTAAGGTAGTACTGAGGATGGATGTGATCAGTCAGATTGGCGATGTGACATTAGTGAAAGGAAGAGTGAAGTTTGGGATGGGTGAAGTCTGTTCAAGTGCTGAGAGGGAGGAGGCTCAATGCAAAGTGGCAATGGGGAAAGATTGGGGAATTGGCAAGGCAAATGAGGCTGTTGAAGCAAAGTTATCCTGGATGGAAGAGGACAGCTTTGATAAGCGGGACTACAGGGTGAAGCACCCCCAATGACTTTGCCCATTTAAAGAGGAAGTTGAGTCATATGAAGATTTGATAAAGAAATGGATTGAGAAAGGGGATGCATCCTTCAATATTGAGGGCAAGGATTTTGTTGCAGTATTTGACGGCAAAAAGTGGGTGGTAGAATGGTTTTTTATAGGGGAGTTGCCAGTGTTGGAAAATCTCATTGATTGTTGTGAGTATGCTGTAAGAGAGGAAGTGAAAGAAGATTTCAACAAAGAAAAGAAGAGGTGGAGATGAGGGTACCTAAAAGCCTTGGGGGGAGTAGGAGGATATTGGAGTGTTGCCGTTAATAGGCAGTTGTTCAGCCAAAAAAAGATAAGTTCCGATGTATGTTGGATTTTCAGAGCTTAATGCTCTCATGAGATGTCATACTGGAGATGATTTCACTGATGTATGTTGCGAAACAGTAAGAGCATGGTGGCACATGAGTGGAGCCTCAATTATTGTGGATCTAAAGTCAGCCTATATTCAAATTCTTGTATCAGAGAAGTTATGGAAGTATCAGCTAGTGAAATATAGAGGGAGAACCTATTGGTGAACAAGGTTGTGTTTGGGGTTGTGTTCTACACCCCAAACTGAGATAACACTATCTGAAGAAGTGGGGCATTTGGCCAGGTTTGTGCTAGATCCAATTGATGGAGGGGCAGTGTTGGGTCTGGAATTGAAGAGAGATGTAGAGGAGGAGCTTATTTTCAGAAGAGGTAATGAGATTCTTGAAGTGGAGGACCTAATGAGTAGAAGAGACCTTTTCTCTGTGCTAAATGATTATTAAATTTCTTGTTGGTTCCTTTTTGATAGATCCTGTTCATTTCCTTCTCGGTTTTCCTACTTCAGGCCAACACACAGTGGTCACTCTTTTTAACTGGTGGCTCATTCTCAATTTTGTTAATCTTCAAAACGTTATCAGTGAATACCAGAACCAGCAGTAATGGTCCATTTTCTCACCTGTCCCTTGTTAGTTCCAGTGAATGTTATTGAAATATATTCCTTTGAGCACAATCTATGAATCTTCCAACAAAAGTATCCTCTTCACTGTGGGTCAACACTAGTCTAGTCTATTTCTCTTATTTAAAGTCCCTTAAATAATATTCTACACTTTCACTCTCATGTAATGTTTATGAATGAAGCCATAGTTGCCAGTGTACCCATATTACTTTCCTCATAAACCTCTAGTCTTTGTTGATTCCTTAGCGTGTTATATACCACAACTATTATTATGTTCTCTGAACTTGTATCTATCCCTATTGATTATAAACTTCTAGAACTTACTTCCCATAGTAATATCTACCTCATCAACCTGGACTAATTTGCTTATTGGCAACACTATCCCTCCATCTGTCCCCTCATATCTCTTGACACTTATTATTTGGTGATTGCTAGAAGCAACTGTATCACTGTTTTTCTTCTTTTAATTTTGTCTTTGTATCTGTCATTCTGTCTGCCTCTGTGTCAGGTATGCTATCCATTACCTTAACTACCTTACTAATTACCTCATTAGCTTTTGTGTATATTAACCTTAAGGAGGTTATGCCCCTTATTTTAATTATCCTATTGATTGGATGAACCCTGAAGCAAAAATCTCTGTTCTCTTTCTTATTGTTTCCCTCATTAAACTTTACACAGTCTCCTGTAACCAATTCATATATTTTTCCTTCTCTTAGTGTGCTTTGTTATGGTAGATGAACACTGTCCTGTATTCTGGACCGTCATTGTGGTGTTTTGCCCTCAACAGTAATGCTTTACATGTGTCTTTTCTGCCAAAGGCTACCTTCATTATTCTTGCAGTTCTCCACCTTATATGTTTACCTAATCGGTGGGCGTTTGTAAAATTATCTGCGTCTCATAATACTCCAAGATTCTGTACCAGTTCTAACGCCCATGCCCTATTACTCTCCAGTATTCCTCGTTGACTTCTAAGATTTATATATGCCTAAAATTATAATTTTCCCCCTGAGAGACGGGGGCTATAATATTTCCTTCTTGTTTCCCTGCATGTTATAAGAGTTGCCTAACTGGGACGGAGCAAGGGGACTGGGAATCCCCTCCTCAATATTTAATTTTCTCTTAAAATCAGAGTATCTTGCCTTGACTCAGCCACTCCCCATATAAGGGGGAATAGGCTTATGTATATAGATAGGAAATATTATAATTTATTTCACTTTATCAATTACCTGTTTGAGCAAAGAGTTTGCTCTCTTGATCATATTTTTTTTCTTTTACGACTTTCTGTGATCAGCAGTATCCACATTTTTCCAGTACCACCTCCTTCATTGCCACTTTTATTGCCACATTTCTTTTCACTGCATGCCAAACAGTTCTGTAATACTCTGTGTGGGTAGTATTAAACTCTTGATTATATCCTCTTAGTGTTCATTATTTTCCTTTAATCTTGCTTTGCTCATTTTCATCTCTTTCGGAAGATACCAGTGCACTGACATTCATGTAAGCTATTTCCCATGTTTTTGTTTATATTCTTTTGATTTGAAATTCTATTGTTTAGATCTTTTTCTCCCTTTCAAGTTTTTATATATTTTTTTTTCTAGTTCTTTCCTTTTCTACTCTTGTATCACATTCTCTCCTATAAATTTACTGTTTTCTCTGAGAATATAATTTTGCCTCTCTTCAGTCTTGAACTTTTCTTTCATTTTTTTTTCATATTTTGATTCTCTCATACAAATTTTTACTATATCTGTTGCCATATCCTGTACTTCTCTGATCTCGCTTTTCAAGTTTCTCAAGTCTACGCTTCTTTCTTGGAGACCCTTCCTTTCCCCTCTTTCTCCGTTAGGGGAATGCACAGCTGGCATTTTTACTGTGTTATACCCGGTATTGAGTATCTTTAAAAATACTAGTCTTACATAGATTTCTGTTAGCCTCTAATCAAAGCAAATTCAAGTATTTTGTTTTTCAGTAAACCAGTTACCTGGTATTACACTTACTAAAATTGTTTTTGCCTTTAGCAAAGGTGAATACCTATCGAATGAAAAGTCCTAAACATGCAACTCAACCAATGAAAGGCGGCAACACTCGTTCACAGAGATATACGTCATATTTTTTTCTAATTATTTTTTACCACTAACATAGCCACCATGCAAAAAATATTTATAATGCCAATTTCTAAACCAATATAGGAAACAGATCTTTTTCCCATCCCTCTTCAAATTTTGGCAAAGGATTTTTTCTGTTTGCCAAATAATGTCCTTATCTTTGCAATATTTAAATGCACTCTAAAAATCTGCAAACTTTCAATTTCATTAAAGCACCAAAATTTCGAGAGCGTCTAACACTGTCTCCTCTAATTACATAATTCAAATTACCTAATTGTGCTTACGGGAAAGAGCCTATAGTTCGTAACTTCCTGTCTCCTTGTCGGTTCCATTTTGTACTTAGTGATACTTATCATACTTGTCCTTAAAACTATGGATTGAGTTAAGCATTAACTACCTCCTCGCTTAGCCAGTTCCAATTTTCAACTACTCTCACACTAAAAAAGTACTTCCTAACATCCTGCAAGGAAGTTTTTTTTACGATACTTCAAACTATCTTCCCGTCTCCTGATCGGTTCTAGTGCCAGCCATATCAAAATATCGATCCCTATCCACTCTGTCATAGCCATGAAGGAATTTAAAACTATCACCATATCCCCACTCGTTCTTCTAGCTTCGAGTAAGTTTAATGCCCTCAGCCTCTCATGATAACTGAGATTGTATATTTCTGGCATCAGTTTCGTGCCAAGTCTCTGAGCTTCTTCCAGCTGAACTACGTGCCTTTTCAAGTGTGGATTCCAGAAGGGGGATGCATATTCAAAATTTGGCCTCACATAGATGACATAAATATTTCTGAACATTTCCTTATCCATGTGTCTGAAGGTTTTTCTCACATTTGCTAAGAAAGCATATGCTGTCCTTACTTTGCCATTTATATGCATTTCTGGAGACAAATCTAACAGTATGATTACTCCTAGATCTCTCTCAATCTCTGACTCTTGAAATTCTGCTCCTGCCATAGAGTAGTCAAGTTTGAGCCTTCTTGCACTTGTACCCATTCTCATTACCTTACATTTAGAAATACTGAATTTCATTAGCTACTTTTGACCACTCATGCAGACTATTTAGGTCTTCCTGATTTCTTTACCAACTCGTTTCTTGCTTTTTTCACAATCTTTGCATCATCTGCAAACTTATTCGTGAATGAATTTACAAACTCTGGTAGGTCATTTACATATGCAAGAAAGAAAAGTGGCCTAAAACTGAACCCTGTGGAACTCCACTACTAATTTTTCTCTATTCAGACACTGAGTTTCTTACTCTAACCCTCTGTTCCATTCCTTCTAGGCAAGTGTTTATTCATCTAAGACATATCCACCTATTTTCACCATTGCTTGCAGCTTCTTAATAAGTCTCCCATGTGGGACCGCTTGCACTCTGGAAGTCTAGGAATATGCAACCTGCCCAGCCCTCTCTTTCCGATAAGATTCAGCTTACCTCATTATAAATTTCTAATAAGTTTTTTGCTGTTGATCTACCTTCTCTGAAGCTATGTTGTCTCTGAAAAAAATTTGAAGGATTCTAAGTGAAGAGAGATGTGTTTCCTTAATAGTTTCTCCATAACTTTGGAAGCTATGCTGGTCAAGGAAACAGGTCTATAGTTTAGAGTATATGTGTGTGTGTGTGTGTGTGTGTGTGTGAGAGAGAGTGATTACTTAATAGTGATTACCTAATTGTGCTTACGGGAGAGAGCCCAAAGCTCGTATCTTCCCGTCTCCTCATCGGTTCCATTTTGTACTTAGTGATACTTATCATACTTGTCCTTAAAACTGTGGATTGAGATAGCATTAACTACTCTTACACTGAAAAAGTACTTCCTTACATCCTGCAGAGAAGTTTTCTTATGATGCTTCAAACTATGACCTCTAGTTCTAAAGCCAGCCATATCAAAATATCGATCCCCATCCACTCTATCATAGCCATGAAGGAATTTAAAGACTGTCACCATATCCCCCCTCAATCTTCTAGCTTCAAGTGATGGTAAGTCTAATTCCCTCAGCCTCTCATCATAACTGAGATTACGTATTTCCGGCACCAGTTTCGTGTCATGTCTTTGAAGTTTTTCAAGCTTAGCTACGTGCTTTTTCAAGTGCGGATTCAAAAAGGGGGCTGCATAGTTAAGTTTTGGCCTCATATAGGTTACATAAATATTTCTGAACATTTCCTTGTGTGTGCGTGCGCGCACGCGCATACTTACTTGATTGTGTTCTCAAGAAAGAGAACTGTGCTTGCAGTCCCCATCTCCTTGTCAGTTTCGTTGTTTACTCACTAACACTTATCACATCTATCCTTAAATCTATGAATGCATCAAGCATTTATGGTTTCCACACTTAGAAAAGTCCGATTATTTAAGTATTCTTATACCAAAATAGTACCTCCTTATATCTTTATAAGCTTCAAACTATTGCTCCTTATTTAATTTGTCAACATCATGAAGAAATTTGATAACCATTACCATATTCCCCCTCTTCTTTCTAGCTACTAGTGATGATAATTCCAACTCCCGCAACCTTTTTTCATAACTGAGATTACGTAGCGCTGTCACCAGCTTTGTGGTATGTCTCAGAACATTATCCGGCTCATTTATATGCCTTTTCTAGTGCGGAATCCAGAAGGGTGATGCATATTCAAACTTTGACCTCAGATTAGTCAGGCAAATATTCCTGAAAATTTCTTTGCCCATATGACTTAAGGCCACCCTTAAGTTAACTATGAGAGCATATGCTTTCTTTATCGTTTATATGCATTTCCAGAGACACGCTGCCAAAACATTTACCTCAAGATCTCTTTTGTTTCCCGATTTTTGAAGTTCTAGTCCTGATTTTGAATAACCAAACTTGGGCCATCTTGAACTGTTACCCATTCTCATTACTTTATAATTTGAAGTATTTAATCCTTCTATATTTCTATGTGTTCATTACTTTGACTTTTCTTTCAGCCTGTCTATATTGATGTTTATCATTCTCTTATTTCTGCCTCACCCTTAAGCTGCTACTTTTTCTTAAATGCTTTCTTGGTGCCTTTGCCCAATTAAGACAATTTTCTTTATTCGTCCCGGTGTCACACTCATGATAACAAAACGAATATATGTCTGACCACTCATGCAGACTATTTAGGTGTTCCTAAAGTTCTCTACCATTATATCCGTCTTGCATTCTTTTCATTATAGTCTGCAAACATGCTTAAAAATGTATTTACAAACTCTGTCTGGTGTGTGAAATTACCTCATTGTAATTACCTAATTGTGCTTAAGGGAAAGAGCCCCGTGACCGAGACTCCCCGTCTCCTGGTCGTCTCCATTATTGTACTTTGTACAACTTATCATACTTGTCCTGAAAACTATGGATTGAATTACCATTAACTTCCTCCTGATATCATTTGTGAAATATTAATCAACAACACAAATGCACTTAATAGAATTAAATACACAGATAACGTCGATTTGCAGGTTGAGATTTTAACAAAAGTCTTCCTTGAATGCTTGTCGTAGGACTTTTGGGCTAGGTGTCAAAGGAAACGTTGAACACTCTCTCCAGAGTGTGATAGGACGAGGCCTACGGTTAAGATGTGTCACGAAGATATATAGCGGGTCCCGTGGGACTTGGCATCTGGCGTATCTCATAGCTCAAGAGGGTGAGAGATGTAAACCAGTCCTTTATTCCCCATACCACACAGAAACCCTTGTCCTAAATGTGAAGTACAAGCCCGGGGGAGATACCCAATGGCAATAGGCTATTACCACCCACTCCTTTGCAATAGGCTCGTTGGATTAGCCCCTCCCCTAAATAGGCGGGAATCCACTTCGAACCTGGAGTTGATTTGCCAAGTTGAATGTCAAGCCACGCCTTCCCCTCAGGGTATTTCAAGAACCACCCAAGGCAGACAGGGTTAGTTAGAACTTTGCCAGGGGCACGAATAGATCAGAGATTGAGTTAATCATAGGGTGGGGGCATTGAGGCGTCGAAGTTGTGTTGTACTCTAGAATAAATATAAGCAAAGGAATTACTGCTTGTCCATTCTTACCTTGTAACCGTCAGGTACTAATAATTAACACGTAGCAAAGAAAAGCAATACGTCATGCTTAGATAGTTGTGCACCCATTGTAACAAGAAAAATAACCCACCCCTCAGCCCCCTGGCTAACTAATGACATCAAAGAGGCAATGCAAATCAGAAATCAAATACAAAAAGAGCTAAAAATGAATAGATATGATATGACTCTCCGAGAACGTTATAAAACAGAAAAGAAACGTGTCAGATCTCTCATCAGTGTAAGTAAAAAAGACTTTTACAAAAAACAATTTAATGACTCTAGACATGATACAGCAGCAACATGGAAAGTGATAAGAAGCATGATACCAAATGAAAAGAGTACCTCAGAAAGTTATGAAAATATTACGGAGTTGAAAGACAAAGCAGAAAACTTTAATAACTATTTTGCTAACGTTGGCAAAAATACATATGAAAAAACTCAAGAAAACATCAACTCAGTGAATATGAGTAATTGCTTAAATGACAATTCTTCCAATGAAAACACAAGAGAGTACTTCAAGATAAATCCTATAGATTGTGCTACCCTAATTCTTACCATAAAGAGCCTAAGAAACTCTGGCTCTTATGGTTCAGATGGTATACCATTTTAGTTCATCAAAGATGCTCTACCCATGATTGCATCCTATATTCTAACTATTATGAACACTTCCATTGTTACTAAAAAGTTTCCTGACTCTTGGAAAATATCACATGTAATACCTCTGCATAAAAAGGGGGACAGAGAAGATGTGACAAACTATCGTCCCATTTCCCTGCTACCCATTTTCTCTAAAATATTAGAAAAAATTGTTGCATGCCAACTTATGTCATATTTAGAATCAAATAGACTACTAACGATTAGTCAACATGGTTTCAGACCAAAACTCTCGACGGAAACTGCACTGCTTAAAGTTACGAATAGTATATATAATAATATAGATATGAAAAAAATATCTTTGCTAATTTTATTAGACTTATCAAAAGCCTTCGACAGTGTAAACCATGAAATTCTTTTAAGTAAATGTATTAACTTAAATATTGATCCAAGCTGGTTTAGCGAGTATCTATCTAATCGTAAACAGTCCATACGTCTTAACAACATTATCTCTGTGCCAAGAAATTTATCATTTGGTGTTCCACAGGGATCAGTACTTGGTCCTATCCTCTTCTCCATTTACGTAAATGATCTATCTTCTTTCATTTCTGACTGTCTAGTCGTACAATATGCAGATGACACTCAACTACTCCTTAGTGGTGATATTAATAATCTCCCAGAGCTAACTTTAAGAGCAGAAAACACTCTGTCAAAAATTAAAACCTATTTCCAAGAAATTGGGCTATTAATTAACAAAAGTAAAACACAGTGCATATTTATTGGTTCAAGGTTACACATAGCACAAATTCCAGAAAACACAACAATTAATTTTTGCGACAATATTATCACACCTAGCACAACAGTCAAAAACCTAGGAATTCACTTTGATAACCACATGTTGTTTGATTCTCACATAGATAAAGTATGCAAAAAGGTTACAGGAACATTAATGTACTTATCACGTATAAAAGACAATTTTGAGACTACCACTCGAATAACTGTTGTTGAATCTCTAGCCCTAAGTCACATTAATTACTGCACAACTGTTTGGGGAGCTACCACTAAGACTCAGATAAACAGAATACAGAAGCTTATTAATTTTGCAGCTCGAGTTGCCCTGGGAGGAATAAGAATATATGACCACATCACACCAGCTCTCAATAAACTTGGGTGGCTGCGGGCAGAAAATAAGGTTGCTTATGCTATTTATGTTTTTGTATTCAAAATTTTGGACCAACATTATCCCAGCTGGCTATTTGATTTAAAAACAGTCAGGGATATAAGGTGAACCAACACAAGACAGAGCAGTGAGCTCTTTATTCACAGAACAAACACAGAAGCAGGGTCAAAGATGATCACTATCAAAGGGCCAACACTCTGGAATAATATTCCAGAGCATCTTAAAAACGCATCCTCCTTCACAGCTTTCAAAGGCAAACTATATAGTTTTCTTTTGGACAAATAGTTGCTGCTCATTAAGAACTAATTATTCTCATTGTAAGGAAACAAATATGGAAATGATGCCGATAATAACGATCCTGTATCTAGTGGCATACTTACTACTTTATTATTAACATTATTGTTAACATTTTTATTACAGCATTATTATTTTCTATGAAAGCTACATTTAATTTAACTATATGTCTAACCCTCTTATTTATTAGTTTAATTACATGTCTACTTATAAGTTACTATTAATGTTGAATAACCATTGTACAAAATGGAAATAAATGTTTTGATTTGATTTGATTTGATTTGATCCTCGCTTAGCGAATTCCAAGTAGCAACTGCTCTTACACTAAGAAAGTACTTCCTTACATCCTGCAATTTTTTTTTTATGAAACTTCAAAGTATGACTTCTAGTTCTAGTGCCATCCATATCAAAATATCGATCCCTATCCACTCTGTCATAACCATGAAGGAATTTAAATACTATCACCATATCCCCCTCATTCTTCTAGCTTCCAGTTATGGTAAGTCTTTTTCCCACAACCTTTCCCAGTAACAGATATTACATATTTCTGGCTCAAAATTCGTGGCATGTCTTTGAAAATTTTCAAGCTTAACTATGTGCTTTTTCAAGAGTGGAATCCAAAAGGGGGCTGCATATTCAAGCTTTGGCCTCACATAGGTCACATAAATGTATCTGAACACTTCCTTGTCCAGGTGTTTGAAGGCTACTCTTATATTTGATAAGGAAGCATATGCTGCCCTAACTATGCCATTTATAAGCATTGCTGGAGATAAATCTGCCAGTATGTTTACTCACAGATGTCTCTCATTCTCTGACATTTGAAGTTCTGTTCCTGCTACTGATTTTTCAAGCTTGGGCCTTTTCGCACTTGCACCCATTCTCATTACCTTACATTAACCATTTTTCTGACCACTCATGCACACGGTTTAGGTCTTTCTGAAGTTCTCTACCATTGTTGTCGTCTCTTTTTTTCTTCAAAATCTTTGCATCATCTGCAAACATATTCATGACTGAATTTACAGACTCTGGTAGGTCATTTAAATATACAAGGAACAAAAGTGGCCCTAAAACTGTACTCTGTGGAACTCCCCTCAGTGTCTGAACTCCATTCAGACACTCTAATGCTCTGTTCCCTTCCTTCTAAGTAAGTTTTTACACTTTCCACCTATTTTCATCATTGTTTGCAGCTTCTTAAAAAGTCACCTGTGTGGGACCATGTCTAATGCCTTCTGGACGTCTAGAATATACAATCTGCCCAGCCCTCTCTTTCCTGTGAAATTCTGCTTACACCATCATAAAATTCTGTTGAGTTTATTACTGTTGATCTACCTTCTCTGAAGCCATATTGTGTCACTGACAAAGACTTGAAGGATTCCAATTGAAAAGAGATATGTTTTCTTATTAGCTTCTCCATAACTTTGCAAACTAATCTAGTTAAGGACACAGGCTTATATAGAGCTGTATCCCTCCTTCCCTTCTTGAAGACAGATACCGCATTCGTTTGTTTCCAGCATCTTGGCATCTCCCTAGATTCCAGAAATTTTTCAAAGGGGTACATAGTATAGCTGATACTGATTTAGCGCATTTCTTAAGTACAAAAGGGGATATATCATCAGGACCTGTAGGTTTATAGAAATCTAACTTCATCAACGCTTTGCAAAAAATCTGTGGCTGAAAAGGTGATGTTCTCTAATTCCTGCCCATGATCTCCTATTTCTGCAATCTGAAGGGGTGGGGTATTTTCTGCTGTATATACTGACTGAAACTCCTTGCTCAATTCTTCGCAGATCTCTTCATCCGTCTCAGTAATGCTTCCAGCCACTCTTCATAGCATTAAAACCTGTTCTTTGACCTTCAGTTTTCCTCTGATAAAGCTGTGGAAAAGCTTGAGATTTTCTTTAGCTTTCCTGGTGAAATCCCTTTCATTGTCTCTCTCTGTCTCTCTTCTTTTACTTAGGTGCTCAAATCTTGCTCTTTTTTAAGTCTTCAGTGAATGGCTTAATTCTTCTCACACTGATGTGGGAGGAAGTGAGGCCCTTGCTTTCTCTATTACTCATGATCTGGAACAAATTATCAAACTTCCTAATCATGTTTCTGATCGTCACGAACATGCAGCAAACACTCTTGACCTATTTCTTACTTCTAACCCTTCAAACTACTCTTATTCTGTGCTTTCCCCTCTTGGCAAATCTGACCACTCTCTGATCTCAATCTCTTCCATTTTTGCTCCCCCTCCACCAATACCTCCTACTCAACGCCGCCTTTGGCACTTTGAGCGAACCCAACATGAAAATTTGAGTAACTTCCTCTTTAACTTCCCATGGGATGACTACTGCTTTCGGTCCCGCAACCCTGATCAGGTAGCTCTTAAAGTTGCCGAGATCATCGCTGCAGGAATGGAGGCATACATCCCCTCTTCTACAAAAACTTTCTTTCCTCCTAATCCTTGGTTTGACCGTGCCTGCTCCATGGCTATCTAGGTCAGGAATCGGTTACACCAATCTTACCAAGCCTCTCCTTCTGATTTAACTTGCTCTGCTTTCATTGTTGCTAGGAATTGCTGTACTGATTAGATTCGAAGGTCTAAAGCTTCCTTTATAAGAAGGAAAGTTGGTGATCTTAACTCCTCTCCCACTGACAAATGCTTCTGGTTCTTAACCAAAAACCTCTCCAAAAACTTCTGTAACCAAAGCTTTCCCCCTCTCATTCGTTCTGATGGTTCTATAGCTTACTCTCTCACTGAAATAGCCACTCTCTTTAGCTCTCATTTTTATGCCAACTCTTCTATGAATGATTATAGTGCACATTTTCCTCAATCTTTACCCCTCTCTAACCCTATGCCCTCCTTTATTCTTTCTTCACGCAAAGTTCATAAGGTTCTTCGCTCGCTAAAGACAAACAAGGCATCTGGTCCCAATGGTATCCCTGCAAGGTTCCTTAAGGAGTTTGCAGGTGAACTGGCTCCCATGCTTTGCCGTCTTTTTCGTCTCATCCTGTCAACCAGTATCTATCCTTCATCTTGGAAGCATGCTCTAGTTCAGCCTGTTCCTAAGAAGGGTGACTGCTCTATTCCGTCAAACTACCGATTTATTGCCCTAACCTCCTCTATTGCTAAAGTTTTTGAAACTTTGTTCAGTGTTCACTTCCTGAAACATCTTGAATCTAACCCATTTATCTCCAAGCACCAGTACGGCATCCACAAGGCAAGATCAACTGGTGACCTCCTATCCTATCTTACTCATGTATGGTCATCTTCTCTGAGGAATTATGGGGAATCTTTTGTCGTCACCCTTGACATCTCTAAAGCTTTTGACAGAGTCTGGAACAAGGCTCTGTTGGCCAAACTCCCTGCCTATGGTTTTACCTCTTCTTTCCATTCTCTGATTTCCAGTTTTATTTCTGACCGTTTTATATCTGTAGTTGTTGATGGCGCGACATCTTGCCCTTTCTCTGTTACCAGTGATGTTCCACAGGGCTCTAGTCTTTCACCTACTCTGTTCCTTCTCTTCATCAATGATCTTCTACAATCCCCATCTTCTTCTCTTCTTCATGCCTTTGATGATGATTCTACCCTTCACTTGTCCTATGCCTTTTCTTCACAAACTTCATCTGCTACTCGTAATCAGTCTCGTATCACTCTTTCTTCTAGTCTCGACTCTGACTTACATAGGGTATCTGAGTGGGCAGTCAAAATTTAGTTAAATTCAATGCCTCTAAAAGAGAGTTTTTGTGTATCTCTTTATCATCTTCTCCTCCTGATAACCCTGTTGTCGTTGAAACTAACGAAATTTACCCTCTTACTTCTATCAACATATTAGGAATCCATATAGCCTCAAACTTGTCTTGGAGGAATCACATTATCCAAATTTCTAAATATTCATCCAAAAAATTGGGGGTTTTGTTTCGTTTCCGTCATTACTTCTCTTCTTTACAGCTACTTAAAATTTATAAAGGTCTTATCTGTCCCTGCTTAGAATACTGCTCACATATCTGGGTTGCTTCTTCTTATACTTATCTCCTTGATAGGGTTGAATCTAAGGCAGTCAGACTCATTTAATGATCCTTTTCTTGCTTCTAATATGGATTCTCTCTCTCTTCGCTGTAAGGTATCTTTCCTTCCTCTTTTCAATCGCTACTCTGATGAGTTGGGGAGTTGCATCCCTCCTCCACTGCCGAGGCCGCGTAACACTCGCCAAGCGGCCTCATCTCATCTGTGTGGAGATTTGTAGCTCGCGAATTGGTCGGTACAGCAACTGCTTCCTCCCATCTACTTCCAGACTCTAGAACTCTCTTCCTCCTTCTGTCTTTCCTAGTTCTTATGACCTATCACCCTTCAAAAAGCGGATCTATCGTCATATCAGAGCCTAGTCCTCCATATCCCCGGGACCATTGTACTTTGACTGTTTTTCTGTCCGCTGTTTTCCTTTGTGTGATATTGCTTCATCTCTGCCTTGTCCTTAACTTTTTTCTTTTCCTTCTTCTTGGTGTTTTCTCGTGCCCGGGCTTTATTGATTAGGGCAGTTTTTGCGTGTCCCGGTGTCACACTCATAAAAAAATAGTCTCTAGGCATTTCTGCATTTTCTCCTCCTATACCATTTCCAGAGTTTTGCTCTTTTACACTCATCATTGAACCATTTCTCTCTGGCAAGAATAAGTCCTATTTTTGTGGAAGGTATGCAATAATCTACTATCTTCCCATATTCCTCACCAAAAATTTTACATTTCTTTTACAGATTTCATATCAAATAAGGTCCTCCAGTCAAGAACTTCAAAAAGCTCATTAATTTTGATATAATCTCCAGTGTGTAGGTGTGTGTGTGTGTGTAATTACCTAATTGTAATTACCTAATTGTGTTTACGGGAAAGAGCCCAAAGCTCGTATCCTCCCGTCTCCTGATCGGTTCCATTTTTATATTTAGTGATACTTATCATACCTGTCCTTAAAACTATGGATTGAGATAGCATTTACAACCTACTTGCTTAGCGAATTCCAATTATCAACTACTCTAACACTGAAAAAGTATTTCCTTACATCCTGCAAATAAGTTCTCTTACGAAGCTTCAAACTATGACCTCTAGTTCTAGAGCCTGCCATATCAAAAAATCGATCCCTATCCACTCTATCATAACCCTGAAGTAATTTAAAGACTGTCACCATATCCCCCTCAATCTTCTAGCTTCGAGTGATGGTAAGTCTAATTCCCTCAGCCTCTCATCATAACTGAGATTGTGTATTTCTGGCACCAGTTTCGTAGCATGTCTTTGAACTTTTTCAAGCTTAGCTATGTGCTTTTTTCAAGTGCGGATTCCAAAAGGGGGATGCATATTCGAATTTTGGACTCAAATAGGTTACATAAATATTTCTGAACATTTCCTTGTCCATGTGCCTGAAGGCTACCCTTACGTTTGATAAGAATGCATATGCTGCCCTTACTATGCCATTTATATGTATTTCTGGAGACAAATCTGCCAGTATGTTTACTCCTAGATCTCTCTCATTTTCTGTCTCTTGAAGTTGTACTCCAACCACCGAGTAGTCAAGTTTGGGCCTTCTTGCACTTGTACCCATTCTCATTACCTTACATTTTGAAGTATTGAATTTCATTAGCCACTTTTCTGGCCACTCATGCAGACTATTTAGATCTTCCTGAAGTTCTCCACCATTGTTCTCGTTTCTTACTTTCTTCACAATCTTTGCATCATCTGCAAACATATTCATGAATGAATTTACAGACTCTGGTAGGTCATTTACATATACAAGGAACAAAAGTGGCCCTAAAACTGAACCCTGTGGAACTCCACTACTAACTCTTCTCCATTCAGACACTGAGTGTCTTACTCTAACCCTCTGTTCCCTTCCTTCTAAGTAAGTTTTTATCCATTCCAAGACATTTCCACCTATTTTAGCCATTGCTTGCAGCTTCCTAATAAGTCTCCCATGTGGAACAGTGTCAAATGCTTTCTGGAAATCTAGGAATATGCAATCTGCCAACCCCTCTCTTTCCTGTAAGATTTGGCTTACCTCATCATAAAATTCTAATAAGTTTGTTACTGTTGATCTACCTTCTCTGAAGCCATGTAGCCTCACTGACAAAAAATTGAAGGATTCCAAGTGAAGAGAGATATGTTTCCTTAATAGTGTCTCCATAACTTTGCAAAATATGCTAGCCAAGGAAACTGGTCTATAGTTCAGAGCCGTGTCCCTCCTTCCCTTTTTGAAGATAAGTACTGACTGTAAGTACTGACTGAAACTCCTTGCTCAATTCTTTTCAGATCTCTTCATCCGTCTCAGTGATGCTTCCATCCTCTCTCTTAAGCCTTAAAACCTGTTCTTTTACCTTCAGTTTTCCTCTGATAAAGCTGTGGAAAAGCTTGAGATTTTCTTTAGCCTTCCTGGTGATGTCCCTCTCATAGTCTCTCTCTGCCTCTCTTCCTTTACTTAGGTAGTCATTTCTTGCTCTTTTGTAGGTCTGCCAGGCATTTATGTTTTTTCTCCTCCTATACCTTTCCAGCATTTGTCTCTCCACTCCTTAGCTCTTTTACACTCGTTATCAAACCATTTCTCTCTGGCATGAATTACACCTACTTTGGTGAAAGGTATGCAGCAATCTACTATCTTTCCATATTTCTCACAAAATATATCATACATTTCTTGTACTGATTTGTTGTAAAATAAGGTTCTCCAGTCAATAACTGCAAAGAGCTCATTCATTTTTATGTAATCTCCTTTCGGATAGTTCCTCATCATGTCCTCAGTGCCTCTACTCTCAGGCAGAACATCTTCAATGATATACTCCATCAGCAACACACAGTGGTCACTCTTTCCAATTGGTGGTTCATACTCAATTTTTTCAATATCCAACACATTATATGTGAACACTAGATCAAGTAGTGATGGCTCATCCCCACCCCTGGCCCTCGTTGGTTCCATTACATGTTGGTGTAGGAAATTCACTTGTGCGCAATCTAGGAATCTTGCCCCGAATGAGTCCTCACCACTGTGTGGGTCAAGATTTATTCAATCTATCTCTTTATGATTAAAATTTCCCATAATCAAAATCCTACATTTTCTCTCCAGTGCCATGTTAACAACTGAGTTTATGACTTCAATAATACCTATATGACTTTCCTCATAAACTTCTAGCCTATTCTGGTTCCTTGGTGGGTTATATACAACAGTTATTATAATGCTCTCTGACCCAGTATTTATGGGAGTAACAAGAAATTCCTTGAACTCACTTTCTATAGCCAAGTTTATTTCTTCAACTTGAATGCTTTCACTTATGAGCAGATGTATACAGCTGAATCGTACAGTATTTGCTTGAAAATGAGATCTGTATTAATTACCGGAAATCGGATACCAGCTAGTAAAATGTCACATGAACACGAGGTATATTATAATACAGAACATTTAAAAATAATTATTAGGTAAAGTTTCAAGACTGTTAAAATGATTAATGTAATGTGAACTCTCTGTTACGTACAGTGATTCTCACAATATAAGAACTGCTAATGTAAAAGTACGGTCACCATGAAACCAGCCGCCCGTTGAGATACTACAGCTGAAGGGTCTTTTGGAATTAAATAGGACTGTACAGGACAGTTCAATGTTATGTTCTTCAGTTGCGGTTCTTTTTCCAAGCCTACATCTACACCAAATACCCTTAGATATTCGTTACATATCTCTTATTCCCTTCACATCTGACCAGGCACAACAATCCCATCTGTTTCTCTTTACTTTTTGTTTTCTTATTGCCCAGGTCCGATGAGGGCATTTTTTTTTTTGCCCGTCTTGGTGTCACAATCATAAAAAAAAAAAAATGCTTGTGTGTACAACGGTAACATAGGTATATGAAGTCGAAGCCACATTCTCGGTCAGGAGCTCGAACACAGATGATTAGCGCCTATGTGAGCGTTCAAGTGTGTGGAAGGAAGTGTAGGATTAACTCTAACTAGCTAATTAGGGGTGGGGAGGGGAAGGGTGGAATGGATCCACGTGCCATCTAACAGCTAGAATTATTACAAGATGCCACCAAACAGTGCCAGACAACCCAAATGGCGCATAACTGTCTTTCATTTAACGATGGTAAAAGAGCTCTAACTGGTGGTGGTGCCGCAGGATTCCTTAAAAGGGGGCATGAGGGATATAGTGGGATCCTGCAGGTGCCGAGTTCATTCATATATTGTGAAGAGAGCTTGCCTGGCGTGATTTAATCTCTCTCTCTCTCTCTCTCTCTCTCTCTCTCTCTCTCTCTCTCTCTCTCTCTCTCTCTCTCTCTCTCTCTCGTTCGTGAGTATGAGTTCATATTGGGTCCTCTTCCATCATTATAAACAACAGCAACAACAACGACAACAACAACAATAATAATAATAATAATCATAATAATAATAATATGATAATAATAATAATAATAATAATAATAATAATAATGATAAAATACTAATAACAAATATTATCATCATATTAAATACAAAGGGCTTTCGTATTAGCCATCGTAGTCTTAGATAGTTTCCGCATGCGTATGTATTCATCGTCATTTAGTAGTTTTAGAATGCTTACCTATTGCACAACTGACAGAAAATTCCTGAGGTCACGTTAAAAGGTGCCTAAGTTATTTTCATGCATGTTGTTCATTTCATTGCTGTAAAATATGAAAATAACCCTATGTATTGAGACGGATTCTAAGTAGTTATTAGTTTCTCTCCTGAGACAAGTGAAAAATTTGGAAGATGTGATGCGTTTAAATTTCCTTGAGATGCTCTCACAGCGGTAAGCCGTTAAATGGGAATGAATTCGCTCAACTGTTGGGCGCAGCTGTTCCTACAGTATTAAATGTGATGAAACATAATAATCGACACTAATGGATGTATAGTTCATGGTTTGCTTCCCTCGCTGGAGCGACGACTCATAATGGTATTACATTGAACCAGAGAGGGCTATTTTTTTTTTAATGATTGTGACGCCAGGACGGGCCAAAAAATAATAAAATAAAATAGCCCTCATCGGGCCTGGGCACGAAGAACACATAAAGAGAAACAGAGATGGAGAGTGTAATGACTTGTCAGATGTGAAGGGATAATAAAAGATGCGTAATGAATATCCAAGAATATTCAGTGTAGCTGTAGACATAGAAAAAGAACCGTAACTGAAGGAAGATTTAACATCGAACTGTCCTGGACAGACCTATTTAAGTTCAAAAACTTTCAGCTGTAGTATCGCAACGGGCGCTGTGCCATGAACCAACCTACTACTTATTATTACGCTTCATCTCCAAAACATTTTCATTAACACGTATTTTCGCCGAATTTAAAACAATTAGAAAAAAATAACAATTTCATCGAATTTTTTTCTTTTTATTAAGTATTCAAACACCCTTAGTGAGATAAAATCGTTCTTGCCTTTGTGGAATAGAGATACTGAAGGAATGAATGGAGAAAGAACGGTTCATTCATTCTTATAATCCCATTTATATTGGGTAAAATATAAATATAATTTTCTTTCACAAGTAACTTATTCCGGTCAACTGTCATAACGAAGCAACATTTTTTTAAATTTATCGTATGAGACCACTAGAAATGCACCGGTGGTAACCTCTCCAGATGTAAGAGTCAAAAACGAAGTGGAAGAGAAATTTTCAAGGTCTTTCGCTTCTCACCGAGTCTCCCGACGAAAGGCAAGGGCACAAACCGAGAACCTTCGGCACGCCGCTCTTGTCCGCAGGGGATCCAGAGGATATTCTTAGAGCTTACGTCATTGATTCGCTCTTCCATCTGATCTCCCCATCTCCCCCCGCCCTCACTTTTTTTTTTTTGATTTTTTTTATTTTCTTCGCTTCGCTTTAGAGCCTCGTTCCTCCAAAACCCTTTATAGTACAGTCATACCTCCTCCGTCCTGGAATGCCTTTTCTTTTACCTATTACATTGTGGCATCACTTCAATGATTCTGAACAAACAGAACCATTTCTGATTCTCAAGTTTTATTTGTTGAAGGGCCACTATTATTGTACGTTATTCATCCTTTTCACTATTGTGTCAATAGATAGGGATTACTCACGGCCACCAGTTTCCTTGACAACAGCCTAATTATGCTACTCCTGGAACTTACATAAAAGGAATACTTGGGAGTATTTTTCAATAAAACAGGCCACTATAGGATCATTTTTTACTTTTCAGTGACAGATGTTGGTAAGATCCTGCTCTATCATCGACTTACACATCAAATAGTTTAATTTCTGAGTCTGCTCAATTGAGATAAACTGCCTGCTGTACAAGGAGCACCCCCTATCATCTCCTTATCTCCAAGAGGAAACTGTACCAGCCATCTTGATATTTGGGACATGATGTCTCCTAAGTGGGAACCAGTAGCTATATCCACTCTCCTCGAAACTTAAGGAGCAATGGAAAATTTTATTACGATAAAATGAATAGCAATGTTATGAGTCGTGTGTTACTAAAAAATATCCCTGAATATACAAGTTTAGTCATCTCGTTCACTTCCATAGTCATCTAGTGCTGAAGATTTTACTCTATTAGACTTTCAATTTGTGAAAAGTATTGACTTATAGTTGCCATGTTTGATTTTTTTATTCCATTCCGGAATTCTACATAGAATTGTTAGTCATATTAATTTTATTATCCTTTCAGGTTATCTTCTAATATTAACTTATTTTGTAGCTTATTGAATATTTTATGCAGTTTCTGTATTTTCCTCGCTAAACCTCTTTTAAATAGTCAGTGATTTACAGTCTAACGAGTAAAAATAATGTGAAAATCACATCCATCATTAGAGTTTTAGTGTCTTGTCCCGTAAGCATTGATATCTAAATCGCATTAGAACGAATTGACTACCAGTATGGGACGGGAAATGTGAAATGCTTATTATTATTTATTGTTATTAAATGCAACTTTTTAAATTACAGTAAGTTTGAACCTGAGCGGAAGCTGCTGCGTTTCACCAGTAGAATAACTCTGCACGGTATTAGTGATGCTCACGATATGATAGAGGGCTGTCTATTTTTTTTCATCAATGCAATGCAAACACAATCTTCCGGAAGGCCACCGTGACACGCCATCAGCTGGTGGTATATGTTATTCACCTCGGCTAACAAAAACTCACCCGGTAGCTTTGTACTGTCATAGCTGAAGGGTATCTCGAGCATTCACTCGGTGCTGGCTGGTTCAAGTTTATTAGTTCATAAACGGCTGTTACTTCTGGCATACCTCTTGGCTCCATCTGAAAAAGGATCTCTCTCTCTCTCTGAGTAATTTGTCTCAATTCTAACCTTGATATTGCTCCGAGGAGGACAATGTACGTTGAACCTTTGGTTACAAGAAATGAAATTCTGGCTGTTGTAATGTATACACTGGATGACAAGGGAATGGAAGAGAAGAATGAGTCTTTCTGATTATGGTTTTCATTCATTCGTTTTATCGTCGTGCCCTTAAAGGAGTGTTTCTAAATTACACAGTCACCCGTAGGCAGACCACTTTCATTCACCCCTCTTGAGAGCGTGTGGCATGAAGTTGAATTGTTAAGATAATATTGCAACCACTTCTCTCTCTCTCTCTCAATTGAAATTAATTAAAATGTATTTATGATAGGCAAAATATGTAAATGAAAGCATTAAGCTATTTGAGTATGGATATGGTAACTGATATACTCTGGTGCAGAGCTTAGATCACATATGCATTGCATCATGCCTGCGATTGGGTATCTTACCTAAGAAGAAGAGGTTATGTACACTAAAATAAATATATATAAAATTTCTCAGAGAATTTTGTGTGTCAAGACTTTCGCACAAATTGAATAAGAACAAAAGTGATGGCAAAATAAATTTGATTAATCTCGATGCCTGCTTCCGAAGTGAGCAAGATATACTATTGTATTTTAAAGATTCCCAGCCCTAACTTAATTAGAAAGTGATATTAGAGTCTATTCTTTATATAATTCCAATTAGCTTGCTATCCATAGCTCTAGTTTTTCCATCAGTATTTCTTGTACTCGAAGTAATGAGGCTTGTTTTCGTTTAATAAGTGCAAATATATATACAAACACAGGCAAATACTGTATATAATGATCTCTATTTGCTTGACAACAATTATATAGAAATACTCATTCTCACCGTCAAAATCACAGCCAAATATATTTTGAAATTGTTTTAGATCTATTCTTGGTATTGATATATATTAATGTTTTTAGTAGAAATTATATATATATATATATATATATATATATATATATATATATATATATATATATATATATATATATATATATATATATATATATATATGTATATATATATATATATATATATATATATATATATATATATATATATATATATATATATATATATATATATATATATATATATATATATATATATATATATATATATATATATATATATATATATATATATATATATATATATATATATATATATATATATATTTCATTCTCTGACGGAATTATATAGCAAACAACTGAGAAGAGTCTTTTGTGCCCTCGTGTTTATCTTGTGTATTTGCCGTATGTAGTTACCGACTGTGTCCATATGTGCACACTTTAACGAGTAGGTGGATGTCATAGATATGAATAGAAAGGCAAAGGGGAAGTCAATTCGTCATTTTTCAAAAGAATATTTTGTACAGGTTTGAGTAAGTCCAGATGAGAATTTGTTTGCGAGAGTCATTAAACCAAGTGTCGAATCCCAAAGACGCGCGTTTGACAGGTGATGGCCATGTGGTCTTTTGAGGGAAGGAATGCCTTATTGTTGTTAATGATGAAATGTAGCATTACGGAGTAGATGAAATCACAGCAAGAAGAAGAACACTAAGCGAACAACACTATTATTGCATTAAGTTGGCTTGATTGGGCAACACACCCTAAGTAAGGGTTACGGAGATACTATTCAATTAAAGTTCATTTTCATCAGTTATGCAGACTTGTGGCAAAACTTTTTATTTTTATTTTTTTCATATTTCATTTAAAGTATTTCAGCCTTCCTTTCTTCATTCTTATTGCCCAACAAGATTTTATTCCAGGGGGCTTTCAAAACATAATAAGCTTAGCAGGCTTACTAATCATCACTTTCCTACAATAAATCTGCACTTACAACAAAGCTTATTTTACTCTTCGGTGCTTAAATGGAATTTCGATATCTTGATTCCTTAAATAGCTGCCGATTAACTGGTCTCTGTACGACCACCAACTAATGCTGGCGTCACACATAGCCAAAATTCCTGACCCGACTCTTAAAACCGTCTAAAGACGGAATCCTCCCGGCAGCAATGACGTCATTACGATTATCGGGTGTAATTTTTCGTCCGCGTACGACGGAATCCTAACGGTCCTACGTAGTTTAAAAAAATCGAGGGGGGCCTGAACCGTCGTGGAGGGCCTACGATAATTGGCTGCTGCACCCAATAATCTCCGTGATTTAGAAGACCAAATCAGTCGTAGAAGACTGCGTACCACGGGTAAGATCGATCTTCTTGATAGTACGCGGGCGTAGGAGAAGGTGTACGCCCGTGTATGATCCAGAGGATCGATCCTACCCGGCGTACGCAGTCCTCCGGGTCTGGAACCGTTAAAAATTTAAAAATTCTCTTATACGTCTGGCAGCGCAGTACGAAAAGACAGCGCGCGCATGCGTGGTCTCATTTCTCATTTCTGACAACCCAGTCCTGGGCGTTCAGTTTTCCTGGTCCGCTTGCCGCATT
>JAXCGZ010000626.1:50000-51524 GCA_037179515.1 Halocaridina rubra
AGGATCAGATGGTAGAAGTTGAGGGAGGCAAGATGTTGTATGAAATACAGAGACAACTTTGCGTGGGTACTGGGTAGTGGTGAAGAGTGGCTGTATGAATGTACAACTACTGCAAAAGTGGTGAGGGAGACAGCTAAGAAGGGTCTAGGTGCGACCTCTGAATCAAGAAACGATGATAAGGACACTTGATGGTCAAATGAAAATGTTCAAGAAAGTATAAGGAGAAAGAGCATTATGAAAAAGAAGTTTGATAGACAGAGTGATGAAGAAACTAGGCAGGAATGTAATGAGATGCTGTGTTAGACAAAGAGAGATATGGTGAAGGCTAAGGAAAAGGCTTATGACGAGCTGTATGAGAATTTGGCCACAAAAGAAGGAGAAAAGGACTTGAACTGATTAGCCAGACAGAGGGACCAATCTGGGAAGGATATTTTTCAGGACTGGCTGGCAACGTAAGCTTAAAATTCACTGAGAAGGGAGAAGAGTGTGTTGAGAAGGTGGAAGGAGTATTTTGAGAAGCTGATGAATGAAGAAAATGAAAAAGAAAGAAGGATGACACTGTGGAGATAATGGATCTGGAATTGAAGTGGATCAGTGAGGAGGAAGTGAGGGCATCTATGACGAAGATGAAGATAGGAAAAGTAGTTGGTCCAGATGATGTTCCAGTGGAGGCTTGAAGATGTTTGAGAGATGGCAGTGGAGTATTTAGCCAGATTGGTTAGCAAGATCTTTGGAGGTGAGAGGATGCATGAAGAATGGAGAAAAGCATATGGATACCAATTTTATTTTTAAGAACCTGGGGAATTTTACAACGATGCTGTAATTTCAGGTGCATAAAGCTTAGTAGCCACAGCATGAAGATAGTGGTAATGGTAGTGAAAGCAAGGCTGAAAAGATTTGTGTAGGTTTGCTAGTAGCAATATGGTTTTATGCCAGGGAAGAGGACCACCGATGCAATTTCTGTTTTGAGAATGCTTATGAAAAAGTATGAAGATGGCAAGGTGTTGCATAGTGTACTTGAGGATTAGGGAAGGCGTATGACAAGTGCTAAGACATGATGCGTGGTAATATATAAGGAAGTCGGGAGTGGCAAAGAATTATGTGAAGGTGTTGCAAGATATGTATGGCGGCAGTGTGACAGCAGTGAGGTATGAAGCAGGACTGACGGATCGGTTGACAGTGGGTGTGGGATTGCATCAAGGCTTGAGCGTGAGCCCTTTCTTGATTGCAATAGAAATGAATATATTGACGAACGAGATCAGAGCGGAGTCACCGTGGACTATAATGATCATGGGTGACATTGTGATATGTAGCGAGAGTAGGGAACCGGTTGCGGTAAGCTTATAAATGTTGAAGCATGCATTGGAGAGAAGTGAACGAAAGTCAACAGTAGCAGAACAGAAACCATGAGTGTGACTGAGAGGGAGGGTAGTGGGGTGGCAATATTGCAAAACATATAGGTGGCAAAGGTGGATGAGTATAGTAGTATGAGGTCCACTTCAAAAGAATGGAGTGTGGTATATA
>JAXCGZ010000627.1:0-51437 GCA_037179515.1 Halocaridina rubra
TTCCCGACATTGATTTCAAAGAGCTGAAAGGTCATATCAACTTGTGCAGAAGAACCAAGGAGCATGTGAGGTATGGAGGAATGAATGTAGGTAATGAGTCCTCTTCTGGTATAATGCACATATGAAACATACCCTGTGAGCATAGGAGCCTCCTCCCCTGGTGGTGCACCACCAGGAAAAGCCTCTTGTATGAAAATAACCTGCGGATGATGACGATAAACATAGGCTCTAAGTGCAGTGAGTTTAGGAGAGTGTCTAATTCCAAAGGCATTCCAAGAGATGGCATGAAATTGTATGCGACTAGCGAATCTTATTCTTATTTTTGCGGAAGGCAGAAGTGGGCGGGGCACTGTCAGACAGAGCATGGGATGAAGAAGACCTGGGCTGCACATCAGTCAACTTCTCAAGGTGGGAGGCGACCTTATTAAACTTGTCAGTGAGAGTCGTGATGGTGTCAACAACAGCTTGATGAGACTCGACCAAACTTGCGAGAGTCCTTTCCATTGTATCTTGCTGGGTGACCATACTGTCAATGCGGGCACCTATGGTATCAAGGCGAGCTGTGAGAGCTGTACAGAGAGAGAGAGAGAGAGAGAGTCATAAATCATTGTTGTACTAGTACAACAATGACTCATGTGGAAAATTCACTCCAGTAAGGGTGAAAATTCTATTTCGTAGAGGGTACTGACTGAACACACTGCAAACAAATACACAAACTCTAGTTAGTTGTCATTAGGTCCATTTTTCTCTAAATAATCCAGTCAGAAAGTCATTATGGCTTAGCACTGTGATCACCGCCACCACGAACCTGTTTTCCACCATATATAGAGTGAGTAAATTTGTTTATGTTTTTGTTTATCTGTATTCTCTCTCTGGATTTTCTCTCTCTTTGCTGGATTTTCTCTCTCTTTGCCATAAGGTGTCTTCCCTTTCTCTTTTCTATCGCTACTACTTCCATCACTGCTCTGATGAGTTGGCGAGTTGCATCCCTCCCCCACTGCCGAGGCCGCGTAATACTTGCCAAGCGGCCTCATCTCACAGGTAGTGTGTGGAGGTTTGTAGCTCGCGGATTGGTCGGTGCAGCGACTGCTGCTTCCCATCTACCTCCAGACTCTGGAACTCTCTTGCTCCTTCTGACTTTCCTAATTCTTATGACCTTTCATCCTTCAAAACACAAATCTATCGTCATCTCAGGGCCTAGTCCACCATATCTTTGGGTCCTCTGTACTTTGACTGTTTTTTCTGTCTGTTGTTTTCCTTTGTGTGACATTACCTCATCTCTGCCTCGTCCTTAACCTTTCTTTTCCTTCGTCTTTGTATTTTCTCGTGCCCGGGCCTTTATTGATGAGGGCAGTTCTGCCTGTCCTGGTGTCTCACTCATTAAAAACAAAATTATCTTTAATACTGTACTTGTTTATTTTTAGCTTACATACATTTTTCAGCTTGGTTATGTACTTGTAAAATGTGTTTTACTTAGTTTTTTCTTTGGTGTAGTGTGTTTATGCATGCTTCTGGAATGTATTTATGTCTATGAACATTATTCCTTATGGAAATAGACTCTTTAAATTATGCAAAATTTTAATTACACGGTCATTTTCAGAACCTATCCTCGTGTAAATTTGAGAGGTGACTATATATATATATATATATATATATATATATATATATATATATATATATATATATATATATATATATATATATATATATATATATATATATATATATATATATATATAACCAAATATTCACATTACTTATGTAAAAACAGGAATCATTTTCACCCCGACTGGGACTTGAACCTAGGACTTATAATTACTAAGCCAAGGCACTACCAACTACACCACAGAAGGTTAAAATCACGCAGCCCTTATAGCTTATATCTGCTATGTTAGGAATTAACGCAATTTATCTGAATGCCACTATGTTCATATTACAGTTTCCCTAACCTCACACGTGGTTTGTATTCCCATTTAATTTAACTCCCAATCTCATTCGGGACCAACAATAACCAAATGAGCACATTACATATGTGAAAACATGAATCATATTAGGTCCGTTTCCTTTTAACCTTCTGTTGTGTAGTTGGTAGCGCCTTGGCTCTGTAATTATAAGTCCTAGGTTCAAGTCTCGTTCGGGGTAAAAAATATATATATATATATATATATATATATATATATATATATATATATATATATATATATATATATATATATATATATATATATATATATATATATATATATATATATATATATATATATATATATATATATATATATATATATATATATATATATATATATATATATATATATATATATATATATATATATATATATATATATATAAAATTATTCTTTCACTAGCTACTAGTGCTAGGAATTTCGTTTTTATTAATTACAGTCAAACTCTTTGAACTGAAATTTCTTTTAAATGTCGGAACTATAGAGTCAATTATAATTACTACTTAAATCGCAAAAAGTTTAATACTCATATGCCTTATTTGAACTACTTATAAACTTGTTATAAACTACAATTTTTGCATACTTCAAACTTTATCAACTAATGTACCAAAAATGGCTTTTGTATCAAGCAATTCCCAGCAAAGAAATACTCAAAATCCCATCAGATTAATTACAAGACACTTAAAATGATAGTTGAGTGTCATTTGGTCGAATCTCTGGGTAACGTTTAGCCGAATCTTGGGTGACAGTCTTGACTAAATCTTGGGGGAAGTTTGTCCTACTCTCAGTGGGCATCTTGGAGAAGCCACAAAAGCCTTCTCTTGTCACACTCCTCTTACTCATAAAGACAGCACTTGCTTGGAGAGAATGCTGGCAGATTCTCAGTCTAATTTCTTGGAATAGTAGGTTGCATATTAGCCTGCTCCTTGATGTTTCAATTAGTTGGGGAAATTCCTTAATCTGGGCTCTCTTGGAATTGGTGATGTTATCATCTTTCCTTTTATCTATTCTCCCTTAAAGTCTTCAACTTTGGTAGCGTAAAATTGTTTTCGGGGTTTGACATGGAGTTCAATCCTGCCGCTGAGCACCATAATGTAGGAGTGTTTTTGTATGTTTTTTACACATATGTCTTCTTTTACTTCTTCCATATCTTACATATACCATTGGAGTTTAATGAAACTCTGGATCTTGGGAGAATGGACAAAGTTATTATTTCAAAGTCTTCTTACCAACAGCAGATAAGCCCCAGAGCCTTGTGGTTATTGACTTCTTACAGTTCTCGGCCTAAAGCAGCCTAGGGTTCACCTGCTGTAACTGCTGGTCTAACTCCGGACTAAACTGAGCTGCTAGCTGACTGAATGAACAAGTCTCCTCTATTTCCTAAGCTTCTTCAGCTTCCAAGGAGGTGGGGCTTGCAGTCCTTATTTCTATACTAGACCAATTACAGCAAAAGATACAAATAGACAAAACTTCTAGTTAGCTTCTGGCTACACAGAGGGGAGGTTCAGGTCAACTGCTGATTACTTTACCAGCTTCATGATGTCATTCCCAGAGCTTGACTCTCGGCCATTTGTGTTGATTGTTTTCACAAGGTTTGACCCTTGGGTCATGGCCTCCCGAAGGCAGTAAATCGTCGGCTTGCCAAGAAACTATCCAACAATACGATTAAAATATCTGAACTGAAGTTCACATAACTTTGAAAAACAGATGTATCCAAACAATAGGAAAACATAATAAAAATAGCAATTAGAAATACAGTACAACAAACAAAAATATGAGCATTATGTAAGAAAAATTAAATCAATAAATATCTACTACTGTTAGTAAAATAGCAATGTAATATTAAAAAAGATTCTAGTTCTGTAGCTAGAATTAAAAAAATTTAAAAACTGGTAACATGTAAGATGTATTTACCTGAGTATTTCAGCTAGAAAGAAATATTTCTGTCAGGAAATTACTTCAGTAGGGAATGTTATCTTTACCATGTCATAGGAAAGCATTTTCTGAATTACATTATGACAGTTCCAATAAGGATTTTCTCATGATCCAGTGAGGTAAGATCGAATATACAGTATATTAAATAATGTGTAATACGGCAGTCCAAAAGTTTCGCTATAATTTCTCAAAATATGGTATAGTTTCTAATGTAATGAGATTTTAAAAGTAAGAGAATAATTTTAATTAAACTTTTAATTATTGTTGTTGTTGTTTGTGTCACCATTATTCCCCGTTTGAATGGGGTAGACGCAGACTGATATTGGTAATCTATATATCTATATGTATCATACTGACTAACCTTGTTATGTGTCATTATTAATCCCCATTCGATTGGGGTGGACACAAACAGGTATTGGTAATCTAGGTGCCCATAAGTAAATATCACATTGACTATTGTTTTCTCTTTTCTTTTGGCAGCGACTAAGAAGCAAGAGGTGTTGTAAAGAACCAACAGGCAAATTTAGTGTATTAGGTATTTAACCTATTTCCCTCCACACAAAAACACAGCCATGGGCAAGCAAAACAGCAAGCTCAAGCCTGAAGTTTTGGAAGATCTTCGCTCCAATACAGAATTCACAGGTGAGAATAAGTTGTTTTTGTAGTTATTGTTCCCTAAGCTGTCAGACCAAAAAGCCTTTATTCCCTAAGAAGGCCACTGGCACTCCCAGGCTTTCTCACAGAACTCTCAGAAAGTGTATGTTGTGTTGCTGGTGTATGTATTGGGGGTCCTCGATTTATGACAGCGTTCCGTTCCTGACAGCTGTCGTAACCCGGATTTCATCATAAGTCAGAAAACACCTGAATTCGAGCCTGGTTCCCCATCAATGTTAGAAATAAACACTCTAAAACAGAAAAATAATCTAAGTTCTCAATCTAAGACTTAAAGATTGTAAACCTACACTATACAATATTGCTTACCTTTAGTTATGTAATTTAAGACATAAAAATAGTAAAAGTAGCCTACTCCATACAATATTACTTACCTTTATTCGTGTGGTTGGCTTGCACACTGGAAGGGCGTTGCTAGGGAGGGAGAAACAGACATGCTCATAAGCAGGAGGAAGCTGGAGAGGCAGGTGCTGAAGAGACTGGGGCAAGTGAGTCTGGAGAGGCAAAAAACATGCAGCAGATGCTGGAGATACTGGGACAGGTGAGTCTATAGAGGCACCTGAGGTAGAGGGTCCAGGATGCATTGCTGGGGGCTCGGCCTTCATGAAGAATTGGTTGAGGCAAGTCTAGAAGGCTGCCCTCTTCTTCTCCTCCCAGTTTTCCTTGTATCGCTGCAGTGAATCAGTGATCACTCTGGTTACTTTAGTGTATCTGGCAGTGTTGGAGTCCTGAGCCTCAAGCTTTGCTAAAACTTCCTCTATCAGGGCTAACGATTCTTCCAATTCCCTGGTTGTGAATCTCTTGGGCTTTGGGCTTGGTATTTTTTCATCCTCTTCAACCATCTCCTCCTCCATTTGAATGAGATCCTCAGCAGATAACTCGTCTCCATGAGATTCCAGCAGCTCTGTTACATCATTAGGACTCACCTCCAATTAGAGCTTCTTACTTAAGGCAACTACATTCTTGGTGACAGCCTCTACTGTCTCCTCAGCCATGAAAGTCATTCACAAACTGGGGGTACAGTTTCTTCCATACCTCATTCAAGTTCGTCCTCTTAACTTCCTCCCTAGAATCAACTATATTCTTCACAGCCCAGAGAGTCAATTTCTTGACCTTTTCAGTTGCCCTGAGAGCCATAGCAATTGATCTTCGTAGGTAGTAGACCCTGGAAGAGGCTAGGACCCCCTCATCCATTGGCTGTAACAGGGAAGTGGTATTTGGTGGAAGGTAAACTGCCTTTACATTAGGATGAAAGTTATCCAAATGGGGAGGATGACCAGGGGCAATGTTCAGCACTAGCAACACCTTAGAGGGCAAACCCTTGGAAGCACAGTACATCTCCACTTCCCGCAAAAAGTAGCTGAACAATCCTCAAATATCTGAAGGGTTATCCAAACCTTTTTGACTGATATCCAGATGACTGGCAGTTGACCCTTCACAATGCCCTTGAGTCCCCTTGGAATTTCTGCCAAGTAAACCAACTATGGCTTCAGCTTGCAGTCTCCAGCAGCATTAGCCCGCAGAAGCAAAGTCAGTCTCTCCTTGCTGACATTTATGGCCTGGTGCTGACTTCTCCTCCTTGGCGATGTACATACGACTAGGCATGCGCCTCCAAATTCAGCCTGCCTCATCCACATTAAATACCTGTTCAGCACAGTAACCTCCTTCCTTATCTATTTCTGCTAACACACTGGGAAACTTTTTTGCTGCTTTCTCTTCACCACTAGCAGCTTTATCTTGCAACCTTAGGCTATGCAAATTAGCACAACTCTTAAAATTAGTAAACCAACCCCTACTGGACACAAACTCTTCCCTGTCACTCCCTTCCCCCTTTTCATTTTTCACAGCATTGAACAATCATATAGCCTCTTCCTGTCTCAACATGAGACTCACTGGGATACACTGTCGATGCTGATCATCAAGCTAAACCACTAGCAATCTCTCCATCTCGATCATAAGGTGACTACACTGCTTAGTAATCACAGTGGACATAATAGGAGCAGAATCTCTCACACGTTCAAGGATGCTATCTGTATCCATAATGGTCACTGCCACGATCGAACGGGCTAATCCCAGTGAGTGGCCAATGTTTGTAGAACTTCTTCCCTTTTCCGAGCGTGTTACTATTTCAACTTTAATGTCCATGGTATTGGCTTTTCTTTTCTTCACAGCACTGCCATCAGAAATATCACCATTACACTTGGAAGACTTAGGAAGGTCAATAACAGGCGAAACCAACAAGAGAACTGATGGGGACAATAACAATATGGCGGGTGAAAGTAAACTGAGCGGTGGTTCTTCTTCCTCTTTTAATGCCGTGTGATGACATATTCTTTCGCAACACTCAACAAACTATTTCGCATAAAATTGTATGTACGGCTATGTGTTTGCTAATTTTGTAAATAAATTCAATATAATCCTACAATATAACCAAATACAAAAATAAATAAATACAGTAAAGCCATTTACTTTATATATACAAATACAGTAGTGCTGCTAGTTATGTATTCGTCTGCCACGCTCACAAACTGTTTAGTGCGTGCAGTTTGAATTTACCACAAGCCAGGTAGGTCGAAAAATTGATTTATTAATAATTTATTGATTATTTATCGGTCTCTGTTGTAATGACAGAACATCATAAATTGGGGACCCCCTGTAGTTGTATGCTGAGAGAATGTACAGATTTGTTGTTTAACATGTAAGCATTTTTTTTTTACTGTCATTCCACATTAATGTCATTTATATATACACATCCAGTTCAGTTATAAAAATGGTGTGATCTGATAAACATAATGTTTATTTTGCATATTATTGATATTTTTTTAAGCCCACAACACAGCAAGTAAACCAGATGAATTGTCCTCATAGTTTTACTATTTTTCTGGAGAGTTATCTAATAGATTTTCCAATAGGTCATTTCCCCTTTTTGGTGTACTAAAGTCTGAGTCCCTGCATTTTTCAAGTGTTTTTCCTATTATCGTCCAAACCAAGTGTGCATTTTGCATGTATGGTATCAAACATGCTTTTAAGTGGTGAGTTCTTCACTCTTGCACAGTATTCTAATGAAGCAAGTATGGTAGCCACAACTGTTTGTAGTTTTATGTCTTAAGTAATCCCCAGTCAAATGGGGAAAACACAGATAGATTAGAACTGGGGAATTAATACTGGATGCCCCTTCGAATGTCCCCTCTTGGACTCGAACGCAGGCTTATAAGTTTCCGAGTCAAGTTCTCTAACCATTCTGGTCCAGCAAATCCCCATGGCAACCACAACTGTAAGTTAAAAAAAAAGACAGCAGTTCTTCACCATTCTTTCCATCAGCATTTTATTTGTCAATGTCCAATCTTATTTGAATGGAGATTAATAGTGACATAAAGTGGGAAATTGTGCAGATACTCACATCTTAAAATGGACTAATTTTTCAGATTCTGAAATACAAGAATGGTACAAAGGTTTTCTAAAAGATTGCCCAACAGGACACCTCTCCGTGGATGAGTTTAAGAAAATATATGGGAATTTCTTCCCCTATGGCGATGCATCAAAGGTAGGTATATTATAAAATTTTATTTCATTAACTTATGTGTACATGTATGTTTTAGAAATGTGTAAAGAATTGTATCTGGGAATTATTATAAATAGATGCTAATTATCTAGTGCATGGTTTTCTGAATGCCCAAAGCAGTTGCCTGAACTAATTTTGTGATTTCATTCTCGATAACTTCCGTATACACATTTGACTTGCAATTGTGCAAAGTATTGTATCTGGGAATTTTAATAGATAAATGCTAAGTACCTGTGCCTGGATTTATGAATGCCCAGAATTGTTACTAAGCAAGTTTTGTTGTCTAAAAAACTAATTTTGTGGTCTAAAAAAGTAATTTTGTGGACTCTAGCTTCTGCATGAGCATGATGATATTAGATATTAAATTGCATATGACTGTAAAATACATTTGATTCGTATTGTACATAATTTTATATTCTTTAATATGACAGTAGTTATGTATTTGAAGTTTTTCTTCTTCATTCTTCTTTTGTCCTAAAAATAAGCTAATTTTTAGTTTTTGTAAGTGAAAATTGGTAAATATTGGTAAATATTAACATCGTTATTTGTTTATGTCCTACTTCAGCTTAGGACCTTTTATTTTTCTATTTTTTTTTTTCATATTTTATTTTTAAAGTAATTGTCAGTTGCTCCTTAAAAAAATATTAATTTGGTAGCTTTTAATTACATAGTTTTCTTCTGTCATTTTTAATTTCTTTGCAGTGTGTTTTAAGCCCTGAGTTGCTTGAATAATAATAATAATAATAATAATAATCATAATAATAATCATAATAATACATAAAGTAACTTCTATCAGATGCTGAAGTAACAGTATTGAAGGGTAACTCTAGATTAACGTTCTGTGCCCAAAGCACATAAAACTGACAGAAAAGTGATTACAGTATTGGGGAAAAAACACCCAATAAACTCCATGCAAGCAGTATAAAATCATCTTCAAATCTTACAGTTCCATAGGCGTGATTCTCCACACCAGATCAGTTGTCTCAATATCATCCTATCCGCTATGTAATCCTGTAACATCACACCCCCTCATGTCCTCCTTCCCCATATTCATAAACCTCCTCTTTAATGTTGCATCATTATTTTTCTTATTAAACTTTTTAGTAACACCATGCTTAACATTGTGATATGATATTTTGTTATTTATTGCATTTGGTATGTGCTTTCAAGAATTTTATTTGGGCTTTGATGGATAGTTTTATGTTATCTTTTACCTTTTATAACTTTTAGCACTGCACATATAGCTCATTCATATGCAGTATATATATATATTATATATATATATATATATATATATATATATATATATATATATATATATATATATATATATATATATATATATATATATATATATATATATATATATATATATATATATATATATATATATGGGGTCCCCGTTTAATGTCAGGGTTCCGTTCCTGACAGCTGACTTAAAGCAGATTTCGACGTCAGTCGGAATTCGCCTAGACACAAACCTAGGTCCCCCAACCTGTGCTGAAAATAAATCATTTAAAACATTGGAAAAACTCTGTTTGTAATCTGTGATAAAAAAAATACTAAAACTAATCTTAATAGTATTGGATTCCTTTAAAACTAACATTAATCTATAGAAATAAAATTCTCATTGTAAGATACAGATACTGTATAGCAAAAGTACATTTATAAATATAAAAATATCTGTACTGTATTACACTACAACAATACTGTATAATACATAACTGTAGGTACTGTATTGTTTTACTCATGTGGTTTGCTTGAATAGGGAGGGAGAGACTGGCTTATCAGGAGGAAGCTGGAGAGGCAGGTGCTGAGGAGACTGGGGCAGGTGAGTCTGGAGAGGCAAAAGAGCATACAGTACAGTTTATTATCTATAGAAAAACTACTGTTCTATAAGTTCTCATTGTAAGATACTGTATAATAAAGCTACACTTATAAACATAAAATTATTATACACAACTGTGCTTACTTTTACTCATGCGGTTTGATGAGCGCGGCCACGGTCGTACAGGGTAATCCAAGATTGCAGCCAGTGTTCATGAAAGATTCTCCCTTTTCGGCACGGTTTACCACTTCAATTTTAATTTCCATGTTGATGACTTTTCTTTTCTTAGTGGTATTGCCATTAGAACTATCACTGACACACTTAGGAGGCATAGTATTGTCAGTAACGAGTGTACACAATGATAGAGCAGACGAAAACCCTAGACACAATATGGCAGGCGGGAATAAACTGAGAGTTCTTCTCCCCCTTCTAATGCTGCATGACATCGTATTCTTACACTACTCTCAACAAACTATTTTAAATGAAATTGTATTTACAGCTATATGTTTGGTATTCTTTTTAGATTCACCATAATCAGGTATAAAAAAATAAATAAATAAACCCATTATCTTGATAAATGCGAATACAGTTGGGTTTGCTACCTTTGTATTCGTGTGTACTTTGAATCAAATCATATTTACAGCTATATGTTTGGTAATTTTATTTAAATTAAATATAATCCTCATCTCTGCCTTGTCCTTAGCCTTTTTCTTTTCCTTTGTCTTGGTGTTTTCTTGTGCCCGGGCCTTTTTGATGAGGGCAGTGTCTGCCTGTCTCGGTGTCACATTCATAAAAAGAAAAAAAATATTTTATATATATATATATATATATATATATATATATATATATATATATATATATATATATATATATATATATATATATATATATATATATATATATATATATATATATATATATATATATAAAGCCATTAACTTGATAAATACAAGTACAGTTGTGTTTCCTACCTTTTTATTCGTGTGTATTTACAATAATATTGTATTTACAGCAATGTGTTTGGTAATTTTTTTTAACTCTTCAGTATAGCCACTTCATATAAATGAATAAGTAAATAAAGTCATTAACTTGATAAATAGGAATACAGTTGTGTTTGTTACCTTTGAATTCGTTTCTACTGTATTTCAAATAATTTTGTATTTACAGGTATTTATTTGGTAATTTTTTTTTAATTCAATATAATTCTTTAGTATAACCAAATATATAAAAAAATAAATTAGTAAAGCCCTTAACTTCACAAATGCGAATACAGTTGTGTTTGCTACCTTTGTATTCGTGTGTACGGTGTTCCCCCCCATACTGCGGTAGTTCGGTTCCGGGACCCGGCACGAACCAGGAAATCCGCGGAGTAGGATCAGCCTATGTGTACATAGATATTTTAATATATTTTTACGTTTACACTGTATAAACCCTCCCTGTACTGTTAAAAAAGCACCCTTTACATTATAAATAACAGCAAGCAACGTAATTTTTTATGAAAGTGATAGGAAAACTTACCGTGAATGAGGTGATGATGACTTGACATACAAAGGTACAGTATTTTACAATAATTTTTACGTTTGCGTAAAATAGCGGCCGACATCCACAAACTTTTTTCCTTCTTTCAACATATCTAAGAGTTTCACTTTATCTACAATGGTTAACATTTTCCTTTGCCGCTTAGGCTCACTACAAGAAGCCTTAGAAGATGAAGGATGCTTGGGAGGCATTGCAAAGGTTAAAATATGCGAGTAAAAAAATCTCAAGCAAAACATATTAATAATAATAAGCACAACGTGAATGGCGCATACGAGTGAGGCGAGACAATGGAAGGTGGTGGGAGCCTTTGTCCGAAACGCTGATAGCGGTATCGTATTTTACATGTTGCAGTACTGTTAGTATTTATGTTTTTTACTATTTTTTACTGTTTTATTATTCTTAGGCTAAGAAATACATTTTTTTATCAATAAAATCATGAAACTACTGGAAATATAAATATATATGCTAGCTCACGTAGCTTCGACCCCAATACATTGTACGCTATCGAACACAAGCAAAACGTTTAATAAGCACGACGTGAACGGCGCACACGTGAGTTAGACTGAACGAGTCTTTGTCCAAAACGCTGATAGCGGTATCGTATTTTACATGTTGCAATACTGTTAGTATTTATGTTTTTTACTATTTTTTACTGTTTTATTATTCTTAGGCTAATAAATACGTTTCTTTATCAATAAAATCATGAAACTACTGGAAATATAAATATATATGCTAGCTCACGTAGCTGCGACCCCAATACATTGTACGCTATCGAACACTATTTCGCATGATGCAATAATGTGAGTTATACTGTACGTACGTATATCATTCAGTTATTAGTACAATGTATATTAATTTAAAGTTCATTTACTTATTTGATGTTGTACAAAATCTATTGTATTTATTCACTGTAATTTGGACCAAATATTCCTTTTGTAAAGATTATACTGTACATTCCAAAAGAGGTGGCGAATAAACATATCTATCTATCTATCTAAATTTATGTTTTTTACTATTTTTTACTGTTTTATTATTCGTAGGCTGGGAAATAAATGATTTTTATCAATTAGATAATGAAATGGTTTTTTTTTTTTTTTTTTCAATAAAAGAAATTTAAATACTGAGAATTTTTTTTTTTACATTTTAATATTTTTGCATATACCCATAAAATAAAATAATAATTTATAAAAAAAAAAAACACGATACAGTGAGAACGCGAACCAAGAAACGCAAATAACCGGGGGAACACTGTATTTCCAAAAAGATCGTATTGTTTGGTAAATTATTTTGTTAAATTCAATAAAATCCTTCAATATAACCAAATATATAAGAAAATAGATAAATAAAGCCCAGTAGCTTGGTAAATACAAGTACATTTGTGTTTGCCACCTTTGTATTCATGTGTATTTCAAATAATATCGTATTTACAGGTATGTGTTCGTTTTTATTTAAATTCAATATAATCCTTCAATATAACCAGATATATAAACAAATAAATAAATAAATCCATTAAGTTGATAAATATGAATATAGCAGTGCTTCTAGCTGTGTATTCCTCCACCACTCTCACAGGCAGGTTGAAAAATTAATTTATCAATAATATATCAATTATTTTTTGGCCCTTTTCGTAACTATTTTATTGATAAAAATAAGTATTTTTCAGCATAAAAATAATAAAACAGTAGTAAAAACATAAATTTAACCATGTAACTCTGCACCATTGAAAGTACGATTCCAGTATCGGTGTTTCGGAAAACGCAAAGGGTCGCACCTACGTGAGCTAGTACTTGTTAAAATTTCCAGTATTTGCATTATTTTTTTTATAAAAAAAGTATTTCCTAACCTAAGAATAATAAAACAGTAAAAAATAGTAAAAAGCATAAATTTAAACATGTAACTCTGCACCATAGAAAGTACGATACCAGTACCGGTGTTTCAGAAAAGGCAACGGGTCGCACCTACGTGAGATAGTACATATTAAGATTTCCAGTATTTTCATTATTTTATTGATAAAAAAAAAAGTATTTCCTAACTAAGAATAATAAAACAGTAAAAATTTGTAAAAAACATAAATTTAAACATGTAACTCACAGTATTGCACTGTGTAAAATACGATACCAGTATCGGTGTTTTGGAAAACAAAAAGGTTCGCACCTACGTGATTTAGTACATATTAAAATTTCAAGTATTTTCATTTATTTTATTGCTAAAAAAGTATTTCCTAGCCTAAGAATAGTAAAACGGTAACAAATAGTAAAAAACAAATTTCAACATATAACTCACAGTATTGCACCATGTAAAATACTGTACGATAGCGTACACTGTTTTGGCATCTTGGAAAACGCAAAGGGTCGCACTTGAGATAGTACATGGGATGCTATTGGCTGATGGGTGGGAGAGGACGAATCACAGAATTGTTTTTCTGTATGTTCTGTATCATGGGGTCTGATTGGCTTTTTGATTGAAGTTTCATTCTCCCAGCATCTTCCATTGTCTCACCTCACCCGTTCAGTCTGCTGACGTGTGCGCCGTTCGCGTTGTGCTTCTTAATACGTTGTGCTTGTGATTTTGTGAAACTTTCGTATTTCAACCTCTGCAATGCCTCCCAAGCGTCCTTCATCTTCTACGGCTTCTGGTAGTAAGCCTAAGCGGCAAAGGAATATGTTGACCATAACAGAAAAGGTAAAACTGTTAGATATACTGAAGGAAGGAAGAAGGTTCGCGGCGTGGGCCACATTTCTGCATCAACGAATCTACTGTTCGATACATCAAAAAGGACGAGGCAAATATCAGGACAACAGCGACTATTTCTTTTAGTAAAACAGCGAAGAGGGTTGTAACACCCCGCAATAAGATAATAGTGCGGATGGAATCTGCTTTAGCCCTGTGGATGGCTGATTGCAGGAAGAAGAACATCATCTTAGACAAAAATATCATACAAACGAAGGCGAAGAAGCTGTACTAGACATTCGTTGTAAACGAACCCGACGACGACAGTGGTGACCGTGAGGAGGAGGAGAGAGAAGAAGATATTGACGACCCACATCCAGGGCCCTCCAGTGATTCTCCACCGAGGAAACAATCGTTCGTTGTAAGCAAGGGATGGTTTGCCAAATTTCAAAAACACTTTGGCCTAAAGAGCGTTTCGGTTCATGGTGAAGCTGCCTCTGCAGATACAGCTGCAGCTGAAGAATATGTAAAGAACGACTTTAAGAAAATTATTGAGGAAGGCGTATATGCTCCTGGCAAGAAAATTATTGAGGAAGACGTATATGCTCCTAAGCAAGTGTTAACATGGATGAGACTGGGATATTTTGGAAGAGAATGCAGACTCTCGCACTTTTTTCTTCAAGATAGAAGCTAAAGCCCCAGGATTTAAAGCGCACAAAGACCGCGTTACCCTCATCATGTGCGGGCGAGCGAAGAAGAGAAAGAAGAACAACTAGAGGAAATGCACGAAGAAATCGAAGAGCCTGGCCTTACACTCGAACGTCTGGCAGCCATGTATGAACATGTGAAAGCAGTCCAACAACTCTCGCAAGAACATGACGATAATATGGTTCGTTCGGTGACCTTCTGCAATCTTCTCGACGATGCCATGATTCCTTACAAGACCATCTTCCAACAAAAGAAGAAACAGCAATAGCAACTCCCCATTACCATCTTCTTCTCTCGCAAAAAGCAGCCGTAAATCTGTGATTGGCTGCGGAATAATTTCCTCTGGAGTCTATACATGTCATCATCACCTCATTCACGGTAAGTTTACCTATCACGTTCATATAAATGTACACGTGCATGCTGCTATTTATAAAGTAAAGGGTGGTTTTTTAACAGTGCAGGGAGGGTTTATACAGTAAAGGTAAAAATAAATGTAAAATAGCTATGTATACAAGTATGTCACGTCTTCATCACCTCATTCACGGTAAATTTATTTATCACTTTCATATAAATTTACGCTTGCCCGCTGTTATTAATAAAGTAAAGGGTAGTTTTTTAACAGTGCAGGGAGGGTTTATACAGTAGAGGTAAAAATAAATGTAAATTACCTATGTATATAGGGTGATCCTACTTCGGGGATTTTCACCTATCGCGGCCGGTCCCGGAACAGACCCCCCGCGATAAACGAGGGATTACTATATATATATATATATATATATATATATATATATATATATATATATATATATATATATATATATATATATATATATATATATATATATATATGTACAGGGGGTCGTCCTAGAACGTCGTTTCGTATAACGACGTTTCGATTTTACATCAGTGGCCAATAAATTATTAATAAATTAATTTTTCGACCTACCTGGCTAATACAGTAAATTCAAACTGCACGCCTAAACAGTTTGTGAGCGCAGCAGATGAATACACAGCTATCAGCACAGCTGTATTCATATTTTATTTAGTTGTTTATATATTTGGTTATATTGAAGGATTGTATTGAATTTAAAAAAAATTGCCAAACTCATAACTATTAATAAGATTTTATTCAAAATAGTTTGTTGAGCGTCGTGTAAGGATCCGGCGTCACGAGGCATTTGAAGAAGAAAAAGAAGCACAGCTCAATTTACTCTCTCCAGCCATATTGTGCCTCGTTTTCGTCTGCTTTCTCATTTGTTAGCTCTACTGATATTAATATGTCTCCCAAGCGTAGTGGTGATAATTATGATAGCAGTGCTACAAAGAAAAGAAAAGCTATCACAATGGAAATTAGAATTGAAATAGTAAAACGCTCAGAAAAGGAAGTGAAAGTGAAGAGTTTATGGCCAGTAGGTGTTGGTTTAATCGTTTTAAGAGTCGTGCTAATTTTCATAATTTAAGGGTGGAAGGGGAAGCTGCTAGCTAGTGGTGATGAGAAAGCAGAAATAGAGTTTCCCAGTGTGTTAGCAGAAATAATTAGGGAGGGGGGTTATCATCCCTTGCAATGCCCCCTTCAGTGTGCAAGCCAACCACACAAGTAACAAACAAACAAGCAAACATATATTTCCATTTTTTTTACGATGGCTCTTTTACAAAATTAAATATACGCTTCTAAGTAGACATGTAATTGAACAAATAAGTAAGAGGGTAATACATACACTTACAGTGAACAGAAATATAACTAACAAGTGAACAGATAATAATAATATGTCTCCCAAGCGTAGTGGTGATAATTATGATAGCAGTGCTACAAAGAAAAGAAAAGCCATCACAATGGAAATTAGAATTGAAATAGTAAAACGCTCAGAAAAGGAAGTGAAAGTGAGGAGTTTATGGCCAGTAGGTGTTGGTTTAATCGTTTTAAGAGTCGTGCTAATTTTCATAATTTTAGGGTGGAAGGGGAAGCTGCTAGCTAGTGGTGATGAGAAAGCAGATATAGAGTTTCCCAGTGTGTTAGCAGAAATAATTAGGGAGGGGGGTTACCATCAGTTGCAATGCCCCTTTCAGTGTGCAAGCCAACCACACAAGTAACAAACAAACATATATTTCCATTTTTTTTACAATGGCTCTTCTTTTACAAAACTATATATACGCTTCTAAGTAGACATATAATTGAACAAATAAGTAAGAGGGTAATACATACACTTACAGTGAACAGAAATATAACTAACAAGTGAACAGATAATAATAATAATTATAATAATTGTAATGATAAAAACAATAGTAGTAATACTAAACTTATTTATGATAATACAGTGATAATAATGATACTAAAGTAGAGCATTAGCAATAAATTTTGCATTAAGATACCTGAAGTGTAGATAAGAGAGTAAAGGTAAGACATATTGTACTGTACAGTTTTGTATTGCTGTAGTGCTTTAATATTTTTATATTTAGTATAATGTGTCTGTAATGTAGTTTTACTATATCTTAAAATGAGAACGTAGATTAGATTATTTTTATGGATTATGTACTGTATGTTCATTTGCCTCTCTAGACTCACCTGCCCCAGTCTCCTCAGACCTAGGTTTGAATTACATGTGTGCTCCAACTTAAGTAAAAATCCACTTTAAGTCAGTTGTCAGGAACGGAATCTGGATATAAAGTGGGGACCCCCCTGCATATATATATATATATATATATATATATATATATATATATATATATATATATATATATATATATATATATATATATATATATATATATATATATATATATATATATATATATATATATATATATATATATATATATATATATATATATATATATATATATATATATATATATATATATATATATATATATATATATATAGGAATCATTTTTTACCCTGACCGGGACTCGAACCTAGGACTTATGATTACTAAGTCAAGGCACTACCACTACACCACAGAAGGTTAAAAGGAATCCAACCTTATAGCTTATATCTGCTATACTTAGGAATGAACGCATTCTAACTGAATGCCACTATGTTCATATTACAGATTCCCCAACCTCACTCGTGGCTTCATTTTAGCATTTAATTCAATTCCCAATCTCATTCGGGCCATGAAATAACCATTTAAGCACATTATATATGTGAAAACATGAATCATTTTTTACCCCGACTGAGACTCGAACCTAGGGTAAAAATTGATTCATGTTTTCACATATGTAATGTGCTTAAATGGTTATTTCATGGCCCGAATGAGATTGGGATTTGAATTAAATGCTAAAATGAAGCCACGAGTGAGGTTGGGGAATCTGTAATATGAACATAGTGGCATTCAGTTAGAATGCGTTTATTCCTAAGTATAACAGATATAAGCTATAAGGTTGGATTCCTTTTAACCTTCTGTGGTGTAGTGGTAGCGCCTTGACTTAGTAATCATAAGTCCTAGGTTCGAGTCCCGCTCGGGGTAAAAAATTATTCATGTTTTCACATATGTAATGCGCTTAGATGGTTATTTCATAGACTGAATGAGATTGGGATTTGAATTAAATGCTAAAATGAAGCCATGAGTGAGCTTGGGAAATCTGTAATATGAACATAGTGGCATTCAGTTAGAATGCGTTCATTCCTAAGTATAGCAGATATAAGCTATAAGGTTGGATTCCTTTTAACCTTCTGTGGTGAAGTGGTAGCGCCTTGACTTAGTAATTATAAGTCCTAGGTTCGAGTCCCGGTCGGGGTAAAAAACGATTCATGTTTTCACATATGTAATGTGCTTAAATGGATATATATATATATATATATATATATATATATATATATATATATATATATATATATATATATATATATATATATATATATATATATATATATATATATATATATATATATATATATATATATATATATATATATATATGGGGTCCTCGGCTTACGATGTCCTCGAGTTATGTTGTTTCGATGTTACGACACTTCCCCCCCTAAATTATTAATAAATAATTTTTTGGCCCAATATGGTTTGCATCATCTATACGAATTTCACCCACTGAACAATTTGTTGAATGTTTCAGATGATTACAGCATCACGCAGCATTGCTGTGTGCGTATATATCAAGTTAATGTTTTTTTATTTATTTGTTTCTATATTTGGTTATGTGAAAGACCCAGTTTGAATTCATTTACAAAATTGCCAAATACATAGTTGTAAATACTATCTTCATTCGAAACAATTTGTTGAGTGTGGCGGATGAGTACGTCGTCACGCGGCATGGTTGTATATGTATATATCACGTTAATGGCTGTATTTATTTATTTGGTTATGTGAAGAACCTTGTTTGAATTTATTTACAAAATTACCAAATACATTGCCGTAAATACGATCTTCATGCGGAACAGTTTGTTGAGCATGGCAAAAGAATACGTCATCACGCAGCATTACACTGAGGAAGAAGTGTCACCCAGTTCCTTCTCGTATGCCCCATTGTTCTTGTGCTCACTCACTGGAGTTTGACCGTGGCAAAGTGGGAAAGATTTTAGACATTTGTATCTATTTATATATATTTTGTATATATTGTATAGACTTTGGTATATATATGATGTGTATGATAAATGTCGATATCGTATTGTAGAAGACACGGATGAAGCAAACTTAATAGCATGTCCAAGCCATGCTATCACAAACGTGACGTAAATTTTTGTAAAACAAAATTGCCAATTCAAGCAACCTTGTGTATATATATATATATATATATATATATATATATATATATATATATATATATATATATATATATATATATATATATATATATATATATATATATATATATATATATATATATATATATATATATATATACAAGGAATTCTCGATTTACAAGTTTCTCGACCTATGACATTTCGTGGTTATGATGCATCTCCCATAAATTATTATGAAATCCTTGTTTCAACCTGCGTGGTTTGTGTCATAACTATAAACTTTTCGAGGGAACAGTTCGTTGAGCGTTGCGGAACAATACGTAATCACGCGCCATTAGACTGAGGAAGACGTGTCGCTCAGTCCCCCTCGTTCGCCGTCATGTTATTGTGATTATTTGCTCTTTCAATTGTTTTGCTTTGTTTTTTTATAATTTTGGCCTGTATTATATCTCCCAAGTGTAAAGCAGATTCTCACCATGGAGGTAAGATTAGAGATAGTAATATGCTCAGAAAAGGGATAAGCCACGACCAACATTGGCCGGTTACTAGTGTTAAGCCATTTGACTGTTGAGATGATTATCAGGGAGAAATATCACATCCTTGAACATGTAAAGGTTCTGCTCCTGTGAAGTCCACTGTGATTACTAAGCAGCATAGATATGGAAAGGTTATAGTGCTTTGGCTGAATTACCAGCATCAATGCATATCACATTGAGCCTTATGTTGATTCAGAAGGAAGCTAAAAGATTGTTTAAGGCTATGAAGAGGAAAATGGGAGACGGCAGTAAAAGTGAAGAGTTTGTTGCCAGTAGGGGTTTGTTTATGCAGATTTAGTCTTGTGCTAATTTGCATAACCTTAATGTGCAAGATGAAGCTGCTTGTGGTAATGAGAAAGCAGCAAGAGCAGCAAGTGATTTTCCTGGTGCATTGGCTGCGATAATTAGAAAAGGGGGTTACTGTGCTGAGCAAGTGTTTTTAATGTCTATGAGTCCGGCTTTTTCTGGAAACATATGCCTATACATATGTACATCACCAAGTAGGAGAAGACAGCACCAGGCCATAAAGCCAGCAAGGAAAGACTGACGTTGCTTTTTGGGAATAATGCTGCTGGTGACTATAAACTGAAGCCTATGTTGGTGTACTTAGGAAAAAATCCAAGGGCACTCAAGGGCATTTGGAAGGGTCACATGCCTGTCATTTGGAAGTCGAACAAGAAGGTTTGGGTAACACTTCAGATTTTCGAGGACTGGTTCAACAACCATATTGTGCGAGAAGTGAAGAGGTACTGTGCTTCCAAGGGTCTGCCCTTTAAGCTCTTGCTTGTACTGAACAGTGCCCGTGGTCACCCTATCCAAATAGTCATCCTTCCCATTAGGATAACTTTCATCCTAATGTCATGGTGGTTTACCTTCCACCTATTAACTCTTCCCTGTTACAGCCAATTGATCTGGGTGTCATTGCCTCTTTCAAGGCCTACTACCTCCGAAGGACAGTCACTATGGTTCTCAGGGCAACTGAGAAGGAGTTGACTCTCAAAGAATTTTGGAATCTTAAAACATTCTCCAAGCTGTCTAGAACATTTCTGATTCTTGGGATGAGGTTAAGCAGAAAATCTTGAATGGCATATGGAAGAAACTGTGTCCCCAGTTTGTGAATGACTTTCATGGCTCTGAGGAGACAGTTGAGGCTGTCACCAAGGAAGTTGTTGCCCTGAATAAGCAGCTTAATTTAGAGGTGGTGGATGAAGTTGTGACAGAGCTGCTTGAATCTCATGGAGAGGAGTTATCTGCTGAGGACCTCTTTCAACTGGAGAAGCAGATGATTGAAGAGGAGGACGAAATGCCAACCCCAGAGCACAAGAGATTTACAAGCAAGGGTTTGGAAGAAGGTTTTGCCATGATAGAGGAAGGGTTTGCAATGTTTGAGGCTGAAGACTCCAACACTGCCAGGTACACTAATGTTGCCAGAGGGGTCATGGATTGCCTGCGGTATTACAAGGAAATATGGGAGGAGAAGAGGGCATCCTTCCAGACTCACCTGGAGCATTTCTTCAAGAGGGTAGAGAGGCCAGCAACAGATCCTGTACCCTATACTTCAGCTTCTTCTCCAGACTCACCTACCTCACCACACTCACGTGCCCCAGTATCTCCAGCACCTGCTGCAGGTTCTCCAGCCTCTCAACACTCACTTGCCTCACCACACTCACCCTCCCCAGTGTCTGCAGCACCTGCTGAAGATTTTCCTGCCTCTCCAGCTTCCTCCTCCCAATATGCCTGTCTTTCCTTCCCTTGCAATGCCCCTTCTTGTGTGCAAGCCAACCACAGGAGTAAGTGTAGGCATTGTTCTCTTTTTTTTGTCACTGTTTCATTTCATTATTTAATATTTATGTCCTCATGCGTTTTTTTTAGTCCTAGTTATGTTTTCGTATGTCATAGAAATGTTGTGCTTTCATATCTTCATTTATTATCTTTACTACTGCGCTAGCATAGGTGGGTGACGTAGGTGCCTATTTAGGTATGTTCTGACATATACGGAAAATTAGATTGCAGCACATCTAAAGGAATGGAACTGTGTCGTAGGTCGAGGACCCCTTTTGTATATATATATATATATATATATATATATATATATATATATATATATATATATATATATTATATATATATATATATATATATAATGTGAAGAAATGGAATCTCTGTAGATATATTGTAAGGAATGGACATCAGAGATGACTGCAAAATTCACACAAGTCTTGATGGCACACTATGCTTTAGATATCCGGATATCTAAAGCATAGTGCGCCATCAAGACTTGTGTAAATTTTACAGTCATCTCTGATGTCCGTTCCTTGCAATATACATATATATATATATATATATATATATATATATATATATATATATATATATATATATATATATATATATATATATATATATATATATATATATATATATATATATATATATATATATATATATATATATATATATATATATATATATATATATATATATATATATATATATATATATATATATATCACACCACCACCCTTCTTGGGTCATCCACAGGGTAAGTTGGCAAGAATCTTCTGCCATATTCCACTGCAGATAGCAGGGTTGTCACAGCTGAACAAAAAGGCAAAGTTAGGGGATGCCTTGCTCATTCTTACCCTTTTTATTATCGTTTTATGGCAAAAAAACAATTTCAGGACAGATGAGGTTGCTAGCTCTATCCCTTTTAGTCAGTTCATTCAGTATGTATGGAAGATAAATGCAATAGTCTTGCTCCCTCACATCCGGGGGTAATCTATTTTACACTACATATTTATATATTAAAATTTTTCCTTAACAGTTTTCCTTTAACTGAAAGCATGAGTAGTTACTAACCTTATGTACTGAGATATATATATATATATATATATATATATATATATATATATATATATATATATATATATATATATATATATATATATATATATATATATATATATATATATATATATATATATATATATATATATATATATATGATTTTAGTATATAATTGCATACAAAAAAGTATTTGCTTAAAAATCATCTTACGTTTTGTATTATATAATCCATAACATTTAGTTTTTTATTATGAATTCTTGTGTATAGTTATCAATGAACACTTGGAAGAATATATAAATAGTATTATAATCTTTAAATATGCATATCTTATGGATGTATTTAAATATTTATTAAAATTTGCATATATAGTTACCGTGCATGATTAATATTATGAAGTGTTTGTAAACCTCTAATGGATCTTTTATTAATATCCTTTTCTTCTCTCATACAGAAATTATTTTAAAGTTGTTAATTGTATGTTGTTATTATGTTGATGCAAAATGAGATTAAAACAATATGTTATATATGATAGGCTCCTTAAACCCTGCCTTTATTATCTTGGCTCTGTGACGCCAAAAAAAAACAAATCTTTAGAAAGTCAAACCTCGTTCCTTAAACCCCTTAATATTCTGGCTAATAACTGACTTGAGTGAAAAGCATGAAATTTGTACAGTTGAACTGAAATAAAAGATGTATCTTGCACTTTTTGACCTATGATCTTGCTTATTTTAATGTTGGTAGATAAGTGGTAATGTAACTTAAAATGAAATATGGATTTCCATAATTTTGAATGGGTGAGTTTTGCTCTTATTTTGTATAGTGATCTAATATTAACCTGAATGGAGAATTCCTCTGAAAGCTTTTCATAAAAAAAAGGGGGCTGTCCAAACGAGGTTTGACTAGATTATGTGCAACTCTTCATCACTTCCTTTCCTAAGCAGTTTGCGGAGCATGTGTTTCGAACCTTCGATGCGAACGGAGACGGTACAATAGACTTCAGGGAGTTCTTATGTGCACTGTCAGTCACATCTAGAGGCAAGCTAGAACAGAAGTTGAGGTGGGCCTTCTCAATGTACGATCTGGATGGTAATGGATATATCAGTCGACAAGAGATGCTGGAGATTGTAACAGTGAGTATTGATTTGAATATGCCATCTTGCACCGTATAGGTGATATTACCCCCTTTACAGGTACCTAGGAGGCTTAATCCCCATTATGTGATCCAGTGGTTTTAGTCCTAGATGATATTACCCCCTTTACAGTGACTTAGGTGGTGCCACATCCTGCCAAAGACCCAAATAGGGCTACATCATAAGCTGCACATCCTCATTCCTTTTATCATCGGTTTTGTTTGTCAATATTCAAAAGCCATAAGCCTCCTTTTAAGGGGGGTGAATTTGTTAACAGAAAAAAATTGACTTTTTGTAGGAGGATTATGCAAATGAGGGAATTCCCAGTCGCAACGCTCTACTTACACAATACACGGTAAAACGGAGCAATTTTGCAGCAAGAAAAAATTTTTTGGGAGGAGGGAATTGCCAGCCCTTCACTCCCCTATCACTTTAGGCAACACCTACAACATAGGGTACGTGGGTGAGATACTGTGCTTACCCACCACCAGAATTGCAAATATGGATTGGTTAATAAAGGAGTTATTTATATTATCAACTACCTTAGTTATGGAGATTACGATAGCACAGTGGTCATAGCATTTGACTGTGGAAGTATCAGACCAATGTTCGAACCCCTACAAGGTGTTAGGAAGGATATTTAGCTTTAATTCCTCAGTTCTAACCTGTCTGTGTCCACCCCCATTTACTTGGGGATTAATAGTGATATATAAACTGGCAAACAACATCGACTACCTTTATAATACTGGCCCCTCAGAGATATACTTGTATACAAAGAAAAAGAGTTTACAGTATGTGTTATTTATTTCAGGCATTTACTGACTTAGTTTGGAAAGGGTTATTAAGTTTGTCATATATTTCAGTCATTTACATACTTAGTTTGCAAAGTGTTATTGAGTATTTTACTTATTGCTGGCAGTTACAAACTTAGTTTGCAATGGGTTATTGAGTACTTTACTGATAGCAGGCAATTACAAACTTAGTTTGCAAATTGTTATTCAGAATTTTACTTATTGCTGGCAATAACAAACTTGGTTTGCAAAGGGTTATTAAGTTTTTTATTTATTTCAGGCAATTACATACTTGGTTTGCAAAGGGTTTTTAAGTATTGTATTTATTTCAGGCAATTTACAAGATGGTGGGATCTGTAATGAAGATGCCAGAAGATGAGAGCACACCAGAGAAGCGCACAGACAAAATTTTCCGACAAATGGATAAAAATAAGGATGGCAAACTAAGCTTAGAGGAGTTTATCGAAGGGGCGAAGAGCGATCCCTCAATTGTTCGTCTCCTCCAGTGTGACCCGCAGTCATCTCAGTGACCTCCCACATCATAATTCTCACCTCAACTAACCTCTCTTTCAGCTTCTTTCTCTAATAAAAAAAGAAAAGATAAAACCAGTGTTAGGCAAAACGAACTCCTATCATTTTATAATAACTATTTCATAAAACTGAATTATTCAACCCATATCCTAAGTTTTCCCACAAACCGGCCCTGACCAATATCTCCACTCTTTGTTCCCAAGCATTCCGTTCTGCTGCTGTTGTTGTTCCGCTGTTGTTACCCTCATTTAGTTAACTTTCAAGTCTTAATCAATTTCTTTATTCTCTTTTTTTGCAGTCCTTGATTCTAACCCATAGAAGATTCTCTTGTTTATAGATCAGATGGTATTAGATCCTACACTCCCAGCTTCATCTGTAGTGGAAATGTCCCAAGTCTTTGTTCTTTTCTTGTCCTTATTACTGCCTAGCCCCTGGAGGGTTCAATTATAAGGATGGAGGTGCTTATGATATAATGTAAGAATATTCTGTCATTCATTACCCTTTTTCCACAAGCTGAAAAATTGGCTTCCAAGCCTTTGAAACTTATTCAGCACATAGGCTGAATATATTTGGTTTTACAATATTAATTATTACTCTTTTTTAAGTAGGTAGTCAGTGGGACAGTCATTTTGAGGGATAAACACTTTTTTATATTAAGAGAAGCTGGGGTCTGTGTGGAGTGAACAGTTGTACAGAAGTGGGAGGAGGCTTTTATTGTCTTTTTCCAACAGATCCTTTCTTTATATAATACAACTGCGTGTAACCTGCACAAAAATATTAATATTTCTCTGGTGCTCACCTCTCTGAAGTAAGAAGGGAGAAGAGAGAAAGAAAGGTGGAGCAACATTTACAGTTTGTCATTTTTTTTTAAGAATCCTGAACGTACTTAAATAGCGGAGAGTTGACCTCCTGTCGGATGTTCTGAATCGTTCTAAATATCAATTAAATGTATTCCATTTTTTCCTTTTTTACAATTTTTGTCAATTGCATGTTCATGTTGGCAGGTGTTTTTTATTTTCCCATAATCATTGCAGTTTCCTGATATGAATAGCTAGTGTAAGTAAACTAAAATAAACCTAATGAAACCAAATTAAATTATTCTAATTTAAAACTTATTTAAAAGTCTCAACGTACATTTTTTTTACCTATGTATTATTTTGAGTCTCCATCTCATTGTAGAGGCTAACATATTAGTCAGCCCGAATTCTGATTTTCAAATATATTTAACTTTTTTCGGTATAATTTCTTAATTACTGACAGTAAGATATATATATATATATATATATATATATATATATATATATATATATATATATATATATATATATATATATATATATATATATATATATATATATATATATATATATATATATATATATATATATATATATATATATATATATATATATATATATATATATATATATATATATATATGAGTCAAAACTACATATTAATACACAGAATATGATGCTGTACATATTATTACATATATGTCGGGAGGCGAGATGAAAATGGGAACTGCCACAAATCTGCTTCTTCATTATAAATGTGGTAATAAAAAAAAATATTTCCCTGCCTTCACATTTAGTGTGTATTTAAAGAAACAAATCTCCTTCATCTTGTGCCAAAATGTCATAAGGTATTTTGTTTTTTCTTCGTTTTTTATTGAAATAAGAATATTCTCAGGTTCTGCAGCCACAGTGTAATCGAACTCTGGTAATATTGTTCTCCAGATGTTCCCGTGGTAGGCGAACCACTGCCGTGTTATTTTTAAATTAGATTAAAAACAGGTCAAGGCTTTCACGATGAATGTTATGGTCTTTTTACATCATTATTGTATTGTGAATTTAGACACGATATTTCTCATAACCACGGTGTTAATGACTTTCCCTTCGTTATTACTATATTTAGGTCCCAAAAAATACTTTACAGAAATATAACTTTTATTGACATTTGTTGTGCGTGCCGTTGCATGGGTACCTTATATTATTATTACCAATATTATTTACTGCCTTATCTTCAGACATCCCTTAATTACTGTGTGCACAAAATTATTTAACGTGACCATCGGTTTTTGTGCCCTGAATCGACTTCTGACGATTTATTATTGTACAATTTTTACCTGTATTATGACAGATTGCATTCAGTGGACTTTATAACTTTCTCTGATAATTGCATTAGGACATTATCTTTGTAATATAACAATTTATATCATTGAGGCTTTATAATTTTCATGCAGTTTTAACGCTTCTCCCATCTCCCTCTTACACATTTAGTGGTTGGAGGAAAATTCTTAAAACACAAGTCAGTTGCTCTCATTAAGGTTTAGACAGAGTGACCTGATTGCAAAAACAGTGACTTCTGAAAGCATTACAATATTTTTACAGTAGTTGTAATGTATATTTATGGTTCATTTATATATAAAATGAAGAATCTTTTCATTTAAAAAGATTTGTGGAAAGAAATATATGTCATTAGTTATCCAAGCTAAAGTTATATGTTTTGCATATGTATTTTATATCTTTTAAAGAAGTCAACGCCATCATGTACAGAAGTTCACGTGTAATAGTTTCTGATATTTATATGAAATTAGCATTGAATTTTTAAAATTATCCTATTTGGGAATAAATTGCATCATTATCTGAACTTATATCAACTGTAAATGGTGTTTTTTGTCTTTTGAGGACTTTTATAATCTTTACACAAGGGTTTTTGAGGATGTCATTGAAATGTTATATGGAACTTCACTCATAGCAGCATCAGATTTTTACTTCAATTGATACTAAACAGATGTAAAGTGAAATCGTTTGTGGATAAAACACACTATCAGGGTGAAAATGAAATAATATGGGGGATAAAATGCAGTATTATAAGAGTGGAAATTAAATCATTCGGTGATGAAATGCATCATTATCAGATTGATCATTAAATCATTTGGGGATAAAATGCTCCTTAATCAGAGTGAATAAGAAATAATTTGGGGATAAAATGCACCATAATCATAGTGAATGTAAAATAATGTTGGGATAGAATGCACCATAATCAAGAGTGAAGATTAAATCATTTGAGCATAAAATGCATCATTATCAGTGTCATATGTTGCATAATATATAAACATGTCTCTGTGATTGCAGTTCTTGTGTTATCTGATGACGCTTGTTAAACTGACAGTGCTGTATTCATAATAATAGAGCTCATTTTTTGCCATTTTTATTATCGTCTGAGAAGAGAATTCATGGAATTCTCCCTTTACACAACTGCTTTATTACAGTTTTTTCACTTAAGCCATAATAATAATAATAGTAAGATGTCAAACCTTAAGATAATTCATTGTTATGAATTGAAAGATGAATATACACATTTAAATGCTACATACACTTACTGCACCATTGTTGCCATTTCTCACGTCTCTCTGTCAGTTCGTCCTACTAGGTGGACTGATGACTACGATATGATGAGTAATTTTGTATAATGGGTGGGGCAGTTTTATAAACTTAAGTCAATACAGTATTGTTGCTGAATTCAATGCTTCAGTTCATTTGATAGAATTGCACTTGATCACTTTACTGATATCTTGAATTTTAACAAAGAGCTGAAATGATCTTTTCCCTTACTTTCTGTCTCGTTCCAAATTAGTTTTTTTTTTTTTTTTTTTTTTTTTTTTTTTTAATGACAGGAGTTGCTGGAGATTAACCGGGATTAATCTCTGGATTTATTTTATCGTGTTTTGTTGATTGGTTCGAGATTGAAGTCTCATGTCAATATTATTGCTGTTGTACGAAGATAAAGAATGGTGGTAGGGTAGACTGTGCCTAAGCAAAGGTGTTGAGGTAATGTATCAAAACAATTAATTAAATTACTGTTCATAATAACTCCTGTCTTCCTCTGTTGACCTGTATCTCTCTGAATCTAAGCTGGTGGTTCATTACGACATCAAACTTTTTTTTTTTCTAAGTTTTGCAACTTATTCTCTCAATTTTTCTCTCATAACACAATATATTCCTTTTAGCAAGCTTCAGTTTTTTCTATTTTCTGTTGGTGTATGTGTAATTTTTATAATGGAAAATAAAAATGTTTCAGCATAAGAATAAGATTGGCCTGAGCTTAGTTGCATAGTCTTATAAGCAGTGCACACACTCATGAACCAAAGTTGATGTTTTTTTGTCTTGTTTCCTTCTTGTTGTATTTTTCCTGTGAGACGGAGTATCAAATAAAAGTACTGCAACATGAGCCTTTGCTCACGTAGTTTCTACTTTAACCTGGGCTTATTAATAAGATTTATTATACAGACACTCTCCAATTTACAAACGAATTACGTTCTAGAAGTAAAATTGTTCAAAAGTTGTGTTTAGGTAAAAAAAAGTACTGTACATACATATGCAGTACTGTATTGTAGAGTGTCATTAGTCTAAAGACACTCTGCTACAGAATGCAATATAAGTATACAGTATGAATGAGTTCTGATACAGTAATAGTAATGTATTAATACAGTACAATACAGTAATGCATACATTAATACATGGGTAGAATATTTGAGAGTTTTTGTTTGTATCTGTGAATTTTTGTAACTCGGTTGTTTGTAAGTAGGGGAGCTTCTGTAATCCTACATAAACACTGGTTGCTATCCCCCTTGAAAGGTGAGGTGGCTGAGTCAAAGCACACACTCACCAGAAACTAATATACCTCGATCTCTCCTCTTATATCATAGAGGATACAGCACTGCCACTATTCCCCCCATCATCCTGCTTAGGTTATCCACTGGGTAAGTGAGCAAGAGTCTTTTGCCATGAGGCTTGACAGCTGCAGCTAGTTCATCCACATTGCTTCATCACATGGCAAATTTAAAGAAGGCTATTCATCGCTCCCTAAAGTTTTCTTTCTGAAATGTAAAGAAAAAATGGAAAAATTACCTCACTGTATTCCTGTGTCGAAACAATTGACTAAGTGGAATTGGGAACATGAGTTGGCAGCCTTATTCCCAAATATATATATATATATATATATATATATATATATATATATATATATATATATATATATATATATATATATATATATATATATATATATATATATATATATATATATATATATATATATATATATATATATATATATATATATATATATATATATATATGGGGTATTTGGTTTACGATATAAGTACCTAATAGTGTTTACGGGAAAGAGCCCCATCCTCGTAACTCCCTATCTCCTGGTCACTGCCATTATTGTACTTATTGATACTCATCATACTTGTCCTTAAAACTACGGATTGAGTTAGCATTGACTAACTCCTCACTTAGCCAGTTTCAATCATCAGCTACCCTTACACTAGAAAAGTAATTCCTTGCATTCTGCAAAGAAGTTTTCTTACAAAGCTTTAAACTATGACCTCTAGTTTTAGTGCCAGCCTTATAAAAATATCGATCCCTATATACCCAGTCAAAACCATGAAGGAATTTAAATACCGTCACCACATCCCCCTCTGGCTAGTACAGTGGTAACGCGCTGGCCTCGCATTCGCAAGGTCGACAGATCGGTTCCCGCTCAGGACTGAGAGTTTAAGCTGTTTACTGGGAAGGTTACTTGCTGTGGATGGGCACCACAGTGGGGGGCTGTGGATGGGCACCACAGTGGGGGGATTGGGGCTTGCCTCGGCTGACGTTCTGAGGAGCATCTCGGATGGATATCGGAACTGAAACACCGGCAAACTTTAAACTTTTAATTCTTATTCCCTCAGCCGCTTATCATAATTGAGATTGCGTATTTCTGACCTCAGTTTCGTGACATGTCTTTGAACTTTTTCCAGCTTAACTACTTGCTTTTTCAAATGGGGGCTGCATATTCAAGCTTTGGCCTCGCATAGGTTACATAAATATTTCTGAACATTTCCTTGTCCATGTGCCTGAAGGCTACCCTTACATTTGCTAAGAAAGCATATGGTGCCCTCACTATACTATTTATATGCATTTCTGGAGACAAATCTGCCAGTATGTTTACTCCTAGATCTCTCTTATTCTGTGTCTCTTGAAGTTCTCCTGCTATTGAGTATTCAAGCAGGGCATTCTTGGACTTTTAATGATTCTCATTACCTTGCATTTAGAGATACTGAATTTCATTAGACACTTTCCTGACCACTTATGCAAAATATTCAAGTCATCCTGAATTTCTCTACAATTATTCTGGTCTCTTACTTTTTTCACAATCTTTGCGTCATCTGCAAACATATTCATGAATGAATTTACTTCTCTGCTAGGCCGTTTACATATACAAGGAACAAAAGTGACCCTAAAACTGAACCTTGTGGAACTCCACTAATAAGTCTTCTCCATTTAGACACTGAGTTTCTTAATATAACTTTCTGTTCCCTTCCTTCTAAATAAGTTGGGTTTTTTTTCCATTCCAAGACATTTCCACCAATTCATGCCATTGCTTGCAGTTTCTTAATAAGTCTCCCGTGTGGGACCGTATCAAATGCCTTCTTGAAGTCTAGGAATATCCAATTTGCCAAGCTTTCTCTTTCCTGTAAGACTTGGCTTACCTCATCATAAAATTCTATTTTGTTACTATTGATCTACCTTTGATGAAGCCATGTTGTCTCGCTGACATAAAATTTAAGGATTTCAAGTGAAGAGAGATGTGTTTCCTTAGTAGTTTCTCCATAACTTTGCAAACTATGCCAGTCAAGGAAAAAGGTCTATTGTTTAGAGCCATATCCCTCATTCCCTTTCTGAAGATAGGTACCACGTTCTCTTGTTTTCAGCATCTTTGAATCTTCCCTGACTCCAGCAACTTTCCAAATATAATTAGTGCCACTGATATTGATTTAGTGCATTTCTTTAGTACATAAGGAGTTATATCACCAGGACATGGAGCTGTATGGACATCTAGCTCCATCAGCGCTTTGTATACCTCTGCGACTAAAAGGACGTTGTCTAATAATGCCCCATGAGCTCCTATCTCTGCAGTCTGAGGGGTGGGGTATTTTCTACTGTAAATACTGACTGAAACTCCTTATTCAATTCTTTGCAGATCTTTTCATCCATCTCAGTGATGCTTCTATATGCTCACCTTAGCTTTGAAGTATGTTCTTTGACCTTTGGTTTTCCTCTGTAATTACTGTACTCAAATGACAATTCTTCCAATGTAAACATAATATATTACTCCAGGATTAATCCCATCAATTGTGCTACCCTAATTCTTACTATAAAGAGCCTAAGAAACTCTGGATCTTATGGTCCAGATCATGAAAGATGTTCTACCCATGATTGTATCTTATATTCTAGCTATTATACATACTTCCAGTGTTACTAAAAGGTTTCCTGACTTGGAAAAAATCAAATGTAATACCTCTGCATAAAAAGGAGGACAGAGAAGATGTGACAAACTATCGTCCCATTTCCCTGCTACCCATTTTCTCTGAAATATTAGAAAAAAATTGTTGCATGCCAACTAATGTCATATCTAGAGACAGACTAATACCTATTAACCAACATGGTTTCGGACCGAAACTCGATGGAAACTGCACTGCTCAAAGTTACTAATAGAATTTACAATAATATAGATGAGGAAAATATCTCTGCTTGTATTAGACTTATCAAACGCCTTCAACATTATAAACCATGAAATTCTTATTAATGAATGTACTACACTAAATATTGACCTAACCTGGTGTAGAGTGTATCTAATAACAGACAGTCTATCTGTCTTAGCAGTATTATCTCTACTCCAAAAAATTTATCATTTGGTGCTCCACTAGGATCAGTCCTTGGTCCAATGCTCTTCTCCATTTATGTAAATTATCTATTTTGTTTCGTTTCTGACTGTCTAGTTGTACAGTATGCATGTTCAGGATGGTAATAATACATCCTACAAATCAGAAGTCTATTATCTAAGCTAGAATTATAAAAGTATCTCTTAAACAGCACTTACTCCTGGGAGCCAGCAACTCGTACACATCCTGCGGTATTATAATTCAATGCTATTGAGGACAAATAACATGAACATAGCATAGCTGCACCAGTGTATATATATGTGTGTACCTGTGTGGTCTGCCTCACTTCACCCTCATGATTGATCACTGTCCACTGATTCCTATTCTCAATTCCTACACCATAGATGCAGTTGAGATTCCCCGTCTCCATAGATTGAAGGAGAACGTCTTGCCTTAATCTTTACAGCTGTATGGTGCTCTGGGAAGCAGCTCTGTATCCCTGATGCACTCTACAGAGCTTCAGTTAGTCGGCTCATGCCTGAGGACGAGACTGAGTGTGACGTACGATGTATCGTTACCTGCAATGCCATCATCACAGTGGACGAGTCATCACCTACAGGATCCTTCAGGAGCTCCAAGCCACAGCAAGAGCAGACCCTGCCTATGGACATCTCCTCATCTTCGTGTCTTCCAGATTCCCTTCAATATACTTTGATCTACTCAACTCTGTTCTACCGTATTAGAAAATACAGAAAAGTCTCTACACTGACGGGAGCTGGTTTTGTATGGTCAGCGGATCGTCGTTCCTGCTGCCTTCTGTTGCCGAGCTAGGCAGACCGTGCTTTGGCCAGGCATTGACTCTGATATCAAGAACACTGTCACTGCCTGTGAGTCATGCCAGGTACTCCAGCCTAGTCAACAACAAGAAGCCATCCTATCTGACGACCACCCTACAAGACCTTTCGAGTCTGTCTCCTCTGATTTCTTCCAAGTTGTAGGGAAGTCATTCCTGGTAACTGCAGACAGATTGTCAGGCTGGCCTGTGGTCATACCCTGCAGACCTGACACGATGGCTTCAAGAGTTGTCATGATGTTCTGCATATACTTCCGAGAAGGTGGTGTTCCCCTCCCCCTCAGGACCGATGGAGGCCCACCATTTAACAGGGCTGAATTCTGGAACTTCATGGAATGTTGGGGTGTTCCCGATATAATGTCCTCGCCCCACTATCCCCAGTCATATGGACAAGCTGAGGCAGCAGTTAAGGATGTAAAGCACCTCATTTTGAAGACTGCGCCCAATGGAAACATCGACTGCGAGGAGTTCGACACGGGTCTCATAGAGCCATGCAAAACCCCTATGCATGCAGATTGGTCTCCCTCCCAGGTGCTGTATGGCTGCCCCCTCAACTCTTAAGTCTCAGCCCACCAGAGTCCTTCTCAAAGGAATGGCAAACCCAGACCAAGGGCTGTGACCACTGTGCTGTCGGTCATACTAAATAAGTGAAGCGTCAGTACTATTCCCATGCCCGTCCCCTTGCCAAGTTGACCGTCAACCAGCGTGTCCGAATTCAAGACCTGACGTCACACCGTTGGGACAAGATTGGAGTAGTTTTGGGCTGCAATCCAGGGAGTATGATATATGTTTTCCCAGCGGACGAGTCTGGTGGCAGAATCATCGACATCTCCGTCCAGTGCCCTCTCCTAATGTTGACCCTCTTCCCCATATCCCTGTGGTCCCTTGCTAAGCATAGAAAAATTCTGCAGATAATCCCCCACTGTACCACGTCATTCAACTCAACTCATGGAAAAGAGAGTCCACTCATAACGGTGCTATGAGTGTGAGGGGGGGAAGGAGGTGTGGATATATGAACATTGAGTGATCCTTTAACAAGCTGTTGGCCAAATTACAAACTTGGCTGTTATCTAGTACAGTCTACCGATAGCTGGTGACCAATTCGGCTGTTAAAGCCTTGGAACAATATATAGCATTGTGATTACCTAATTGTGTTTACGGGAAAGAGCCCAAAGCTCGTATCTTCCCGTCTCCTCATCGGTTCCATTTTAGACTTAGTGATACTTATCATACCTGTCCTTAAAACTATGGATTGAGATAGCATTAACTACTTTCTCGCTTAGCGAATTCCAATTATCAACTACTCTTACACTGAAAAAGTATTTCCTTACATCCTGAAAAGAAGTTTTCTTACGAAGCTTCAAACTATGACCTCTAGTTCTAGAGCCAGCCATATCAAAATATCGATCCCTATCCACTCTATCATAACCATGAAGGAATTTAAAGACTGTCACCATATCCCCCCCTCACTCTTCTAGCTTCGAGTGATGGTAAGTCTAATTCCCTCAGCCTCTCATCATAACTGAGATTGTGTATTCCTGGCACCAGTTTCGTGGCATGTCTTTGAACTTTTTCAAGCTTAGCTATGTGCTTTTTCAAGTGCGGATTCCAAAAGGGGGCTGCATATTCGAGTTTTGGCCTCACATAGGTTACATAAATAAATAAATATTTCTGAACATTTCCTTGTCCATGTGCCTGAAGGCTACCCTTACATATGCTGCCGGTGGTTTGCGGAGAGCAGCGAATGATAAGTTTTCTTCATGAGTAATGCAATACTATATGGCTAGTTGCATATCAGCCAGGAAACTCAGGCATAGAGTTAGAGGAAAATATTTTTTCCCTGGAGCAGGTATGAAGAAGGTGGGTGAGTCAATAAATAGCTGGATTGAGAAAAAAGATGTTGTTTGTTTGATAGCTGGGGGAAATGACGTGCAAGATGGTAGAAGTGAAGAGCTGATTAGGTTGTATAGACAAGCCCTGGATAAGATCAGGAAAAGGGGTGCAGTTCCTGTGATGTGTGGTATTCTCCCTAGGCTTAGCCAAAGTTCAGAGTGGTGGTCTCGAGCTATAGGAATAAATGCTAGGATGAAAGTCTTCTGTCGGGAGAATAATATAGGTTTTATAGACGGGTGGGATCACTTCACTAGTCGTAAGCATATGTATGCAAGGGATGGAGTGCATCTTTCTAATTCAGGTGTCTCGGTATTGGCTGGTATGATAGACAGAGAGGTAGGGGGGTTTTGTTAGACACAAATAATGAAATAAATAATACTTGTGCAGAGAAATTAGTCAGTAAGGGTTCAGTAAATAGTGGGTCAAATAACTGGGAGTCTAAGGATAAGAACCATTTGTTACATAGAACAAATATTAACAAAAAGAATAGCCACAAGAAGAGTAAAGCTAGAGAAAGTTTAAAAGTATATTATACAAATAGCCGTAGTTTAGGTAACAAGATAGAAGAACTGAGAGCCATAGTATGTAGTGAGAGACCGGATATAATATGCATTAGTGAAAGTTGGATTAATTTAGAAAGCAAACACCTTAAAGCTGAGTACATAATTACAGGATATAAACTTTATAATACTGATCGTAGTGCAGATAAAAGAGGGGGAGGGGTAATTATGTATATTAAAGATAGCCTCAGAAGCTGCATTAAGTCTGGAATTAAGACAAATCTAAATTCAGAAACCTTATGGGTTGAAATTAAAAATAATATAGAAAGTCTAGTTGTAGGAGTAGTCTACAGACCACCTGATCTAGATAATATAGAGTCGCAAGTTATATACAATGAAATTTCTAAAGTGAGCAGGTCAAATAGAGTTTGCATTGTAGGCGATTTTAATTTTAGACATATTAACTGGGAAACCATAACAGGTGATAGTAGCTCTAAGGAGTTTTGGGAAGTAGTAGAAGACAATTTCCTTTCTCAGCATGTACATGAAGCAACACGGGGGGTGAATACACTAGATTTAGTTCTTAGTAATAGAGAGAATATGGTTACAAATTTAGAAGTTGGTGAAAAATTGGGCAACAGTGACCATGATTCCATTAGATTTAACATAATTTTCAAGGAAACTATAAAGGAAAATAAGAATATTGTTCCAAACTTTAGAGCAGGAGATTTTGAGGGCTTAAAAACTAAATTATCTAATGAGGTATGGGAAGGGATTTCTGGGGTACAGATGTGGGTAGTTAATCCAGCAGGTCAGGTCGCAGGTAGCGGATTACCCCGAAATTTGAGTACCACATGCCAAGGATTATCACAAGATAAGATCAATACATTAAATTCTCTCACAGGAAAGAACAGCAGTCCGTCAGTTAATATAAATTTGGATGAGGAATATAACAATTTTGTCATGACTCTTAAGAATAGTCAGAGAGACTATATTCCCATGAAACATTGCAGATCAAGAAAAAAATGACCCTAAATGGATAAACAATAGAATTAAGAATCTTATAGGTATTAAAAGAGGAATATACAGGAAACTAAAAAGAGGTGAAGAACATGTGAGGCAGCAATATATACAGTTAAACAGGGAAGTTAAAAAGATAGTTAGAGAGTCGAAAAGAAAATACGAAGTTAGAATAGCAGGAGAAGCTAAAGAAAATCCTAAAGGGTTTTATCAACATTATCAAACAAAATTTAAGGAAAAAGTCGGACCAATTGAAGTAGCCAATGGCCATATCACAGATGACGATAAAGTGATGTGTACATGTTTAAATGATTATTTCTTATCTGTTACCAATGAAAACTTGGAAAATATTCCGGAAGTAGAATCCATTTACAGAGACAGTCCCGATAAAATACTTAGTTCAATAAATATTACGAGAGAGGAGGTAATAAAAGAAATAGATAAATTAAAGGCTCATAAATCTCCGGGACCTGATGGAATATATGCTAGAATATTAAAGGAATGCAAGGAAGAGCTTAGTTGTCCACTAACTGCATTATTTAATAATTCAGTAAAATTAGGATCGGTACCCATGGAGTGGAAATTGGCAGATGTGGTACCAATATTTAAAAAAGGAGAACGAGTTAAAAAGAATAATTATAGGCCGGTAAGTTTAACGTCAACAGTGGGTAAGATTCTAGAATCCATAATTGCAAATAAAATAAGGGCACATCTAGAATTACACAGACTGATAAAACTTTCACAACACGGGTTTCTTAAGGGTTTTTCGTGCCTTACAAACTTAGTCTTTTTATTCAGAAGTTTACGAGGCAGTAGATTGTGGCAAAGAATATGATACAATATATCTAGATTTTAACAAAGCTTTTGATAGAGTTCCTCACAAAAGATTAGTTAAAAAGCTGGAAGCTCATGGTATAGGAGGAGCTGTTCTCAGATGGATCAAACAATGGTTAAAAGACAGAAAACAGAGGGTTTGCATAAATGGAGAGAAATCAGAGTGGGGCTCGGTTACTAGCGGGGTACCACAAGGCTCGGTACTGGGTCCTCTATTATTCATCGTATATCTAAATGATCTGGATTCGGATATCAGTAGTAACCTAAGTAAATTCGCAGACGACACTAAAATAGGTAGAACTATAAATGGAAAAGAAGACATTCATGCTTTACAAGAAGATCTAAATAGATTATCTGTGTTGAGGGTAAACTTAATCGACAAATATATTTTTCTTAAGCTTACTAATTAGATTAATATTTTTCACAATAATATAACTGGTATATTTTTCATATATATGCCCAGTACATATTTTCCAAGCTGGCATTTTCTTTTTGTCCATGTCTTAACGTTGTATGACGATTCATTCATATAGTAAACAAATAATAACCGGTGACTGTGACTTTCAATTATATCCCCAAGATTGCTCTTTATCCACCATCATGACTCATAGTAGTCATACCTCAACAGGTTATGGGCCCAGCCTTAGTGCTAGATTATTATTTGATGGTGATGAGTCGAAATATGAGCTTTGGGAAGTTAAATTTCTCGGTTACATGAGACGTCTGAAGTTATTGGATGTCCTGACCGGCACCGGAACCCCTGATGCAGGGGAGAATGCTAATGCATTTGCTGAGCTTGTTCAGCTTTTAGATGACCGAAGCCTTAATTTAGTGATAAGAGAGGCGAAAGACAATGGTCGTAAGGCACTGGAAATACTCCGTGGTCATTACATGGGCACAGGTAAGCCGAGAATTATTTGCCTATATACTGAGCTTACGTTATTGAAGAAAGTAGCCGATGAAAGCGTCACCGATTATGTCATTCGCGCTGAGACTGCTGCTAATTCATTAAAACAGGCAGGTGAGACTGTTAGTGATAGCCTCCTTACTGCAATGGTGCTTAAAGGCCTTCCTTCAAATTTTAAGACTTTTTCTACTGTAATTACACAGAGAGATACTCCAATGAGTTTTTCTGAGTTTAAAATTGCTTTAAGAAACTTTGAAGAGACTGAAAAGGCACATGACACTTTTGATAGTGACGATAATGTTATGAAAGTAACCCATAAAGGTAACCAAGGTAGGGCTAGTGCAGGAAAGTTTACCCCTACTTGTTATACTTGTGGAAGTTTAGGACATAAATCTCCTGATTGTAAGAATAAAAGTGAGAAGAATTAAGGAAAATATAGATTTAGTAAGAAGTGGTGCCATAAATGCAGATCTCGAACTCATAACTCTAGTGAATGTAGGAAAAATCCCCCTAATTCAACAAAATCCATGAGTGCTGAAGATAATGTTACATATACTGAACGGCCTCATTCGTTCCTTTTTAAAGCCAGTGCGAGTGAAGATATTTTTGAATATGATAATTGTAATAATGCTGTTAGGCATAATACTGATAATAATTTAATGGTTGACTGTGGTGCTACATCTCATATAATAAAAGATGGTTCAAAGTTTGTGAAATTTGACAGTGATTTTAATCCTTCTAATCATTGTATTGAGTTGGCTGACGGAAGTCGAGCAAATGGCGTTGCGCGTGGTCGTGGATTCGCAAATGTGTTGGTGCATGATGTCAATGGTAATCCATGTAAAGTTTTGCTAGAAAATGCCTTATATGTTCCTTCCTATAAACAAAATATGTTTTCTGTGTATGCGGCCAATGAAAAAGGTGCTTCTGTCAACTTTTATCCCAAATGTGCTGAGCTAAGGGCTCCAGATGGCACTGTATTTCCTCTAAGAAAAGATGGAAAATTGTATTTTCTCAATAATGTAAAAGAAAGTGAAAATGTTACTCACTCCCTATTTGAGTGGCACAAAATAATGGGCCATTGCAACTTTAGAGATTTATTGAAGCTAGAAAATGTTGTAGATGGTATGAAAATTTCTACCATTTTACCTGCTCCATGCCATGTCTAATACTTACATTATAATAATTTACTTGATATTTGCTGCTCTACTTATATATTATAATATGTCATTGATTCCTGTATACTTATATATACATTGTTTGCTAAATATTTGCCACCTTAAGTTTAAGTGGGGGTGTTGAGGGTAAACTTAATCGACAAATATATTTTTCTTAAGTTTACTAATTAGATTAATATTTTTCACAATAATATAATTGGTATATTTTTCATATATATGCCCAGTACATATTTTCCAAGCTGGCATTTTCTTTTTGTCCATGTCTTAACGTTGTATGACACTTCATTCATATAGTAAACAAATAATAACCGGTGACTGTGACTTTCAATTATATCCCCAAGATTGCTCTTTATCCACCATCATGACTCATAGTAGTTATACCTCAACAATCTGAATGGTCGGACATATGGCAAATGGAATTTAATGTTGAAAAATGTAAAGTAGTTAAAATGGGTACTATAAAAGACAATACTAGTTATAAGCTAAATAACCATGAAATCATGAGTTCTCAGTGTGAAAGGGATCTGGGAGTTCTTGTGAGTAGTAGTCTTAAGCCAAGAGAGCAATGCACAGCAGTCAGAAATAAAGCAAACAGAATTTTAGGATTTATCTCAAGAAGCGTTAGCAATAGGACGGAAAAAGTTATTTTGCAGCTCTATCTTGCATTAGTTAGGCCCCATTTAGATTATGCTGTGCAATTCTGGTCACCCTATTATAGAATGGAAATTGAATCCTTGGAGAGGGTGCAGCGAAGAATGACCAAGATGATACACAATATCAGAAATCTACCATATGAGGACAGATTAAAAAAACTTAATCTACATTCTCTAGAGAGGCGAAGAGTTAGGGGGGATATGATTGAAGTGTATAAATGGTTTAAAGGGATTAACAAGGGAGATATTAATAAAGTTTTAAAAATTCATGATCAAACCAGAACTCGTAATAATGGATTTAAGCTTGATAAATTTAGGTTCAGAAGGGAAATTGGTAAAAACTGGTTTGGTAATAGAGTAGCTGATGCATGGAACAAGCTTCCTAGTAGGATAGTAAATGCCAATACCTTAGACACCTTCAAATGTATATTAGATAGACATATGACAGAGGTAGGGTGGGTATGAATAGGTTAGTGCTTGTTAGAAAAACCATAAAAAGAAAAAATAGAATAAATAAGTAGAGTAGAATAGAATAGGTTAGACATGCTGAAAATACAATTCAAAAATGGAGCTGCCTCGTGTGTGCCAGTAGGCATGTTGCAGTGTCCTCTATTCTTATGTTCTTATAATTGTGCATCAGCCTCGTACCCTGTTAGTCGTGTATCAGTCTCTTGGCTTATCGGTCACCCAAGTCTAGTGCCTCTCCCGTTTGCCCAGGTGTATAGTCTCTTGTGCATAGGTTCTTTTAATTATATAATAATAGTCATCTGAAAATATGCATGTATATATTCTCTCATAATAGACTTTAAGGCCAGAACTGAGTGTTTCCTTAAAGAATCTATGTCAACACATATTGGAGACTAAATTTTAATGGCTAAAGAATATAATCCCAGTGTAATAAAATGACGGTACAATTTAGAAAGTGTTAATTTAGATTATATATTTGAAATTTCACTTATTACAGAGAGCCATACTAGAGTTGTATCTGATGGCTTTGCTGATTTGCTTAATGTTCACAAGTTTAGAATTATAAGAAAAAACTGTTGATTTATATACTATTTAATGCCTTTGTGATATTCATCTTTTATTTCCTCCATCGCATTTTTGGAACAGACTCACTAAAAATTGCAAATTTTAAGTGTAAAATAAATTTTTTTTTTATTTTCATATGGATATCTCTATCGTATTTTTGGAATGCAAAGCTCTCCACTCAAAAATGTTTATGTAAATATCTCGATAGTAATTTAGGAACGATTTTATTTTTTGGTTCAACAGGTGCTTTCTTTTGGATGGCTCTAATGTTGAACGTTCGCTGGATTGAGTAAAAGAGGGCAAATCAAATTCAATTTTCAAATTACGGTAGTAATTAACAAGTGGTACAGGGAACTTGAACCTCAGATAATCCATTCTGACCTTGTTTGGACCCCTGACTCTTCCACCATGCGCTCACAATTTTTTTTTTTTTCATCCAGGTGGTTCAGACTTGAAATGAGGATGGATCAAATACTAAATCTAGGAGCAAAAATAGTAAAAATTCAAAAATTTATGGAAATACTTTAACAACTTTTGTAGAGTCGGTCCTTCTAGGATGAGCCATGATTTGTTTAAAGAGTGATTTTGCTTGGTGGTTTTAGAGATATTGTTAGAAAAAAAAAATTTACCCATAGGAGCCAATGTTAGCGAAAATAAAAAAAATAAAAAAATGAAAAAAAAAGTAAATTTTTAAAATCAGCAAAAAATGACTGTGCGTCCGGTGATTCCATATTCTGACATGAAATTTGGTGGCAATTTGTCCAACGATCTTTGTGAGCGACATGACGGACGACGGCATCAGTACTACACAATCTCAGGTGATCTAATAGGATTACCTTAGGTAAAAATGAAAATAAGACCCAATCTGGAATAGTCTTGAGGCTCCATGCAGACTATGAGGCCCTTAGTTGTAGCTTGTTTAGTCTGTACTTAAAATCCGACGGCACTGTTTAGGAGTACTCTTTATTTAACCAATAAATACTGAGGAGCCGGTGCAAAGATGGCTCCTCCCACATGATTTTCATGTCTTTCGTTCACTTGGCGGCGAAATTTCGAAAAATCAAATCAACGCAGTTGAAATTTGATTATTGATATTAGAATACAAGTTTTACAGCGTTAATAAGTGTAAGGGACTTGTTAATTTCTTTTATAGGTTATGGTTGTGCTAGTAAGGTTAATGGTTAGATTAGAGGTTATTTAAAATACTGTACCATGTGTGATTTCAGGATTCTGAGTATTTGGTAAGTCCGCAGAACACACTGCTATGTAAATATACAATTTCCTCTGTTAAGTATTAAATTGATCTGTACTCCGTTACTTTTATTGGGTCTTCTATACCTCTAGGTCAATTCCCTTTATGAGCTTTTAACATACGTCGTACCCGCTTTACATTTACAAAGCATAGGAGATTTCTGCTTTGATGAAATTTTACTTGGATATTAATTTAGAAGAGGGGATTATTCTCTTACAATAATAAAACCGCATTGTTACGATAGTTTTCGTTGTGAAATAAACAAATCCTAAATCCATTTCTGCCGCAAAAAACATTAGGCTATGTACTCAATGGGGGGGTCTGGGGGCGAAGCCCCCTGTTTTGTCAGACGCATACCCCTAGGATAGGTTAGGTTAGGACGCACCAAAAATGGAGTTCAGATTCGTTTATTTCACAACAAAAACTAGCAGAAAATGCAGCTTTATAATTGTAAGAGAATAATCCCCTCCTCTAAAAAATTACCTAGTCTTGTTATTAAGTAGAGTTTAAGATTTGAAGTATTTCACGAGTTTCGTTCCCTCTGGTTAACGTTCGCTGTAGTATTTCCTAACAAACTTGTATTACTTTGAACAGTTTGGGCTGTGGGACCTATGAAGAAGAAGGCATTGTGTCCAACTAGTATTTTTTGTGTCTTCAAGTGTTTTGATATATCATAGTTTTAGGTTAGTTTAAGGTTGAGATTTGTGTTATGCACCCTTCCATGGCCTACCTGAGAGGCCAATGTCACTGGCATTTCCTGAAATGTGCCGCACTGCTGTATGAACACCCATATATACCCTATTCAGGTATGTATGGCTTCAAAATTGAGTTAAGCTGGGTTAATAACTATTTACTGATCCCTACCAGTGTCAGCCCCAACTGACACTGTTGGTTAGAATAACTGAGAACCATTGGAACCTATCAGAAAAAGATAGTCTAGTCTAAAAAGTGGAAAGGGTTCATAAAATCAGTCTTTACCCATGTTAGTTCACCTTGTTAGATATATTACCATTTATCAACAAGACGAATAATTCCCTTGCATTATGCCATATGAAGGCAAGTTAGTCATAAGTACTTGATATTATATGTTATGTGGCATAACGTCAATGATGAGTCAGTATGAGCGACAAGCAATAACGATAATACCGAAAGACAGCATGAACCAAAAATAAAAAATACCAAACTGGCCAGTAAACAAAGCATAAACTTCACCAAAAACACAACCTCTCTGCACAACGATTGGATCTCCAGTCCCTCACCAAACCAGCACCAACAACTCTGCCATACGTCAACTACCAAACTACTGTACTTTTAGACTTACTAAACTACACGCCCCCCCTGATCTCGAGATCATACAATACACCAAGTTGTGTAGAAGTAGTAGCAAAATTGTCTAAAAGCAACAGAAAATCCACAAACCAACAAAAACCAAGACAATCTATGATTGATAGTAAATAAAAGAAAAATTAACGAATGCAAGTTTACAACAGAATTATCTCACTCAGATATATAGTCATCCAACTCAGAAACATAGTCATCCAACCAGGCAGGTCACCATCTTCTTTGCCTTGGACGTGTATCTGTTAGAATATGCACATCATCAGATGCACTATCTCCTCCACTTTGCTGCCGGTCTTCATTTGGTATCTTAACCCTATCCTCTTCATCTGATTCCTCAGACGAAGACTGAGAAATAATTACTTTCCTAACGTCGTGTATGTGACATGGCATTAAATCTACAGACACATTGCTTTTGGACGAGATACCAGTAATGTAGCCTTCCTTCCATTTAGTTGTACATTGTATATTTGGTGGTTTCACCCAGACTTCCTCACCTATTCTCACCGAAGAAGACTCGTCTTTATCAATCTCTGGCTTAATAATTGGATGCCTCCATTCATATTTAAATATAAGATGCTGTTGCACCGACTTTTTATCCTGACCTGACCTAGGAGTCATATTGTTTCAGAACACTGCTTCTGTTGGTGATTGGTGTCCCCTCTCAGGAATAACTTTCGCTGTATGGTGATGCCTCTCCACTATACCATTGCCCCCAGGCTGGTATGCAGCTCTAAACATTCCTACAGTATTCCATCTCTCCAGCACTTGCCTTAGTAATGATGAACTAAATGCTGTACTGTTATCCATTAGAATCTCATCAACCGGACCTCTCTCATAGAAAATTTCTTCCAACAATGATGAAATTTCTATGGCATATTATTTTTGAGTTCCTTCCAGACTGCAAAACGACTAGGACCACAGTCCATGACTGATAAATAAGGCACCTGTCTATAATGAGTGACATCAATTGCTAGACGTTTTCAATTTTCTATAACACTAATCTCTCCTGCATGATGGGAGGCTGGGGCTGGATCAATGGATGGACACTGTTGACAGCTCTGCACCACTTTTCTGACTGCTTCTTTGGCATTGGTAGGATCCACATTATAGGTTAAATACTACGACCTCTCCACACCCATATGATGCATGTTGTGCATTTGCCTCAAATCAACATTTACACCAACACAACAAAGCTCCTCCTCACTATCGGGAACCTTTGCCTTCAACCAGCTTTTCCCAAGATGTGTCAGCTCATCAGCCTTATTTTTTGATGATGAAATGAGGGCCACCTTCATCATAGCCCAAATTCATGAATCAGATCCCTCAAGATTCCCAAACGGCATTTTACCACCATATCAGAAGCTCCCTTATTGTGCACCTTTATTTCCACTTATAACAGTATTCACCCAACCATGCTCTGTTACCAAATCAGTTCTCAACTCTATTTTCTTCAATCTTCATTTCAATGCTAGATTAATACCTTTCAGTACCGCCTCAAGTTCAGCCACATTTATGTGACTATAATCATCCTTCTTTCGGAGCCAAGCAGCATCTTCAGCGACCTGATCAATCATTTCTAAAAGCACACCAGTAACTAAACTGTTAGCATCACACATATTGTACCATGCTCGGTTTTAGGAACATGCCAACCACCTTTAACTGGATTATCTAATTTCACTTTCTCAATTACCTCCCTGATCATAGCAACTGCAGTACTGCCAACTGGATCGTCCCAACTTGACCCCTCAGCACTCCTCTTAATGAAACTACAGGCAACCCTTAACCAGCCAGCAACGGGATAATAGTCATAGTCTTAGATTTTATTGCCAAATATTTTGTATACATACAGGAATAAATATGTACATTATATTCAGAGGCACTAGCCTGCTGAGCAAGAGCTCCTTGGCAGGCAGTTTAGTATACATTTCACATAAATTAAAGTATGACGGCAAAAGTTAACAAAAGCTCCAATATAGCAATCTCATACTTATCTTGTAATAAAACAAAACTGTAGCCTGACCTTAACCTGGACATAATGATACACTAATACTGTATTAATTATTAATCAACAGCTGCTTGATTTTGCCTAGTAAATAAATGCTGTTTGAGTTTCTTTTTAAATAAAGAGAACAGACCTCTTCTCGTCAAATCATCCGAAACCTCTGGAACTTTGTTCCCTCATTAGAACACCAATGCACCATTAACACAAAACAACTTAATTCCTAAAGCTACACCATTCTCTAGTGATTCAGAGGGTTTTGTTAACAGTCTGTACTCATTCAGATGCCTAATGAGCTCGTTAGCATACAGCTCAGATTCATCAACAAGAATGTCATCAACATAGGAGCTCTTGTATATTTGTCTCATCTTGTTCTTTAGAACAAACTTTAAAATTTTTGACATTATGAGCAGTGCACAGTTCAGCCCAAAACCCAGTCGTGTTAAACAGTAAGTCTTACCATCATACTTTACCAACTGATATGGCCACAATTTCTTACTTACTTTAATTTGTAGATATTCAGATTTGAGGTCAACTACAGATACTGTTTTACCCATCTGTCCCCACTTACTTAACTTTTCATCACATACATCTGTGACATCATCACCAGTATGGCACTTCACATGAGCATTTAACTCTCGAAAATATAGTACTGGCCACATTTTTTTCTTTTTTGGTTGCTCCACTGCCATCATAGGAATAATTCCATTAGTTATATCTTTGTCCCAGGGGACTAAAATTCCGTCTTGTATCCACCTGTTGACGTCTTTGTCATACTCTTCTTTTTTCTTTCCTGTCAGGTTCGAGGTATAGCAGTTAACCTTATTTGTAAGATTTACTGGCTGATTATTTTTCCAAAACCATTCCACTGGCCAATTTTTACCATCAAAAACAGCATAAAGGTCTTCAGCATCGATCTCACATGAGTTCTTTTTAGCACAGTTAAAATTGCACGTTGTTACCAAAGAATATCAGGTGCAAGAAACTGTACAACACCCTCCTTGATTGAAACACCGCCAAAATTATTAATAGCATCCAATCCCACAACAATATTAACACCGTCAATCATCTTATCAGACACCACTGCATGAACAGACACTTATCTTTTGCCAGTCACCAAATGAACTACAGTAGAACCATAACTTGACCTGCCTTCCATCGAAAGCAATGAAGAAAGATTCTCCTGTCCAATCAGCTATCAATTTAGAATGAACGATTGTTTTAGTACAACCGGAATATACAAGTCCCTTAGCTGAACAATTATTCACCTGCACATCAATAACAGGTAGTGACCGCACCTTGTCAGTAACAAGGGGGTTACTTCTGGCACAGCAGTCCTCCTCTATTCATTTCCGTGCCCTTAGGTATATTCATGAGTCTTTTTGATCACATTGGTTGGCAGTATGTCTTACTTTGTTACACTTGAAACACCTAATTTTTTCCTCACAATACAGGGTATTCGATTAAATGAGGACCACCACACCTAAAGCATCTCCCCTTAATTCCCTTACTGCCACTGCCCATTTTTGATAACTCAAACCCCCTTGCCACTGCAACAACATGCTCCTCATCAGCCTTAGTTTTGCACAAAATTCTTGCCTCATTAATCAGTTCACTATCTGGCTTTGTTAAAACCTCATTGACTTGTTGCAAAGCTATATTTATTTTATTTGGGAACCCATTGTCAAAAGTCAAACAAACAATGCTTTCCAAACCATACCCCTTGAACCCAGCTAGCCCAGCTAATCATCTTATGTCATTTGCATACACATCAACAGGTTGCCCTGTCCATTTGACTCTAACCAACTTGGCATAAGCTACAGAGGCTCCGTCAGTAAACACCTCTTTTTAATATAGCTACTATATTTTCTGAATCACCCTGGTCCTCATCACTCATTTCTAAATACAAAGCAAGAGCATCCCCCTCCAAATACAGTGGAATAAAAAAAGCCAAATCAGAAATCTTCTGAAACTTAGCCACCAACTGAACTTTCTTTATCCATGCAACCACATCTCCTTCACCGGTGAATGGTCTAATCATCTCTGATGTGACTTTAGATGCCATGACTGCAGGTTATAGCCTAGATAGCTTGTAGTATGAATTAAATTCCTCTTACCTTGATATTATGTGTTATGTGCAATAATGTCAATGATGAGTCAGTATAAGCGACGAGCAATAACGATAGTACCAAAAGACAGCACGAACCAAAAAACAAAAATACCAAACCGGCCAGTAAACAAAGCATAAACTTCACCAAAAACACAACCTCTCTGCACAACGACTGGATCTCCAATCCCTCACCGAACCCAGCACCAACAACTCTCTGCCATACGTAAACTACTGCAAACTACCAAACTACTTTTAGACTTACTAGACTACAGTAACAAATTGTAAGGTTTGGCTTCAAGAGCAGGAATTCCCCTTCTGAGGCTATTGCTACTTGCCAAAGGTTGGGTTCTAGTGGTTACCTCAGTAACCACTAGTAATTGAGAATGCAGTACTGAACTGTGGTATAGATATCATTTCACTCGAGTGAGGTTTACCTTTATCATCATAAATAAATGATTTAGTCACTAGTAACAAATCCTGAAATATCAAATTTAAAGCAGCTTGCCAAAACCTAGATAGCACCAAATTTATCTTAATTTTTTCCTCGTTTTATTACAGAATTATTTAAAAAAGGTGACTGCAGCCCAAATAGTAAAATGGATGATATTTTAGCTGCTCATGAAATCATAAATGATATCATATTGGAAAAATATCCTGATGACTCACTGGACGAAGATAGCATTATTAGTGTCAGATCATCTTTTCATAATTTGAATAATAGTAATCAGGTAAAGTTGAAGAAATTATTTTTATATGTTTTATACCCTCCTGCCAAAGTTAGTGGGATGGCCTCAGCCAATGGTCGAACACAGCAATATGCGTCATTTTAAGTGTCACAATTAGTTCACATACAGTTTGAGTGGATGCAAATGTGTTGGAGCTGTGGGATTAAGGCTGGATACTCTTCCTGATGCCCCATGGTGGAACCAAACTTGCATTAGACACCTCCCAACTTGTACAATCTACCACTTAGTTACCGCATCCCTCTATTTCCTGATGCCCCATGGTGGAACCAAACTTGCATTAGACACCTCCCAACTTGTACAATCTACCACTTAGTTACCGCATCCCTCTATGAGCACTGCAGCTCAAATGAATTTAAAATCTAATTGTAAATATTTTTTCCAATCACGCTCATCTACAATGCATACAGCGAAAAATATTCTCTCCTGAGAATATTTACAGTTTTATTTGTCACTGTTGATCCCCATTATCAGGGTGGATACAGACAGTTTGGAGCTGGGGAATAAGGCTGGATGCCCTTTGTAATGCCTTAGGTGGACTTGATCGCAAGTCTATTATTTCCCAAGTCGAAAACTCGTACAGTCCCCAAGATCTTTCCTAAATATAACTGTAGAATATTCTTTATGAAACTTTGAAAGAGTTTTTGGCATAAAAGCAACCAGTATAGTTTATATATAATTAAATATTTCAGTGTAGGCTCTTTGTTTACAGTACAGTATTTCAGTTATATTGTAATACAGTACTAATGAAATTTTATGGGGTTGATGTGATATACCAATATAGTATTATGGAGTTGATGTTAAATAGTATAATTTTATGGGATTGATGTATATACTAATTAAATTGTATGGAGTTGCTGTTATACACCAACTAATGCTGAATGCTTGATTGTGATATTTATGATAATTTCTCCAAGTTTTTTATTAGTTGGCTAAGTTTTTAATTAACATTGAGCTGATATGATGAATACCGCTGTCTTTGGGCCCTAGTATGGGATTCTCCAAAACTACTTATATACTGTATTAAGTTTTCTTTATGTTTTTAGACCACTCTCTTAATTTTTAATTTGTTTTTGCAGGTCGTCACTGATATTTTGGAATCAGTATTGCAACTAGCATCCGTTCGTCAAGATCTTGCTTGTTTGACCAAAAAAATTGATTCCGCAAAGCTATCTGAGGCTTCTTCGGAGTTAACTCATCCAGATATTATAAGTAATGGCTGAATATTTTCTTGAATATTATTTCTGGTTGATTTTAATTGTAGCTTCCAGATTTTGCTCTACTTTTCTAGCTCTTTTTACTATTAATCCCTGTTCTGAGTGTGAACACAGACTAGTTGGAGATAGGGATAGGTGCCATTCCTTATGCCTCTTGATAATCTAGAATGCTAGTCTGTCACTTCCCTAGTTTGATGTTCTAACCATCCTGCTTTCCCAGTAAGAAGAGTGTATATAAGCATGTAATGAAACCTTTTCATATCAGTAGATACATTAGATCTAAACTAAACATTAATGGACACTTAAAAATCATCAGCTCATTTAGTGTTTTAAGCAAATGCTGAATGAAAGGTTGAGTGAAGTTTAGGACAACAGACTTATGTGAAATGCTTTGTAAACAAAAATAAATATATTAACTGATATTTATGATATTTTGTGGGCCAATATGCATAGAAAAGCCCTTTTAACTTGAATATCTTTGAGTTTTGAGTCATTACCATCTTTTTCATATAGGGACCACCGTAGCATAACCGGTAGAGGACTCAACTCGTGAGGTGATGGACCCCCATTCGTGCCCACAGCGGGGCAATAGGAGCTTCAAAACGTGTCCAATCCCAAATGGGGACTAATAGTGATAAAAAAATAAAAAATACTTTTTTATTTGAGCATGAAGGAATAATTTTATTGTAATATTAATCACAGTAGTGCAGTGGTTACAGTGCCTGACTCGGGTAAATGGCAAACTTGGACCTCATTGGTTAGTCTGC
>JAXCGZ010000628.1:0-7500 GCA_037179515.1 Halocaridina rubra
AGCGCTATTAGGTTAGGATATGCACAGTAATCAGTTAGAATCGGCTAAATAAACTTGAACTAACTGGTCATAATATACCTGACTTACCGTATATGTTATCACACTATCACTATTATATATATTACTTAGCTGCATTAGTAAGGGTGGGATATTGGAAAATGATAGGATATATGTAGGAATGCCTGGAGCTATTTGCAGGTATCGTCGGACATCTCTCAGAGTTGGTGGGAAAAGAAAATAACTCTTCTACTCATTAGAATTAGCTTAGAATAGGAATAATGCTTTTCATAAAAACATGTAAGGTAGAACTTAACTTAGAATTAGTATACACTATGACAATATTACCACTCCATTACACCCCTCCCCCTTACAAATCAACCCGATCCAGAGGCTTGGCAACTCCAGAAGAGTGGCATACTGGAGTAGCCAATTTGAGTGGAGCATCAACTTCAGCTCCCCCATTAGGTTTGTCGACTCTCTCGTGAACCATAGGCAAGAGCAGACTCATCACACATAACAGGTGAGAAAGTCTTAATAGGCATAGTCGGAATACTTGGTGTATATCGATTTAGAATCTGGTCTTGATGACGTCTCACCACATGTTCTCCTGGAAGTTCACATTTGTAAGACACAGGACCAGTTTGTATCAACATCTCGTGCAGGAACCCAACAATCCTTAGAAACTGTTTAAAAATTCCGCACCATGACAGAATACGTAGGTGTCAACTCTAGGTTTCTAGCAATATTACTGTCATAATTACACTTTTGCTGGTCTTGCTTAGACAACACAGTCTGCTGCACATGTTTGCTAGGGTGTACTAGATCCAACACGGCACGTAGCTTCTGGTCAAACATCAACTCAGCTGCAGAGACTCTAGTAGTAGAATGAGGTGTCACTCTGTTCTGGAAAAGATACTCATCTAACTTAATTCTCTAATCTGCACCAGAGCAGTTTCTGAGGAAATTTTTAAGATATTTGACAGTATTTTGAGCCTGGCCATTCGTGCTTGGTTGGTAGGGTGAAGACGTGATATGACGAGCACCATTTTCTCGAGAAATAGGTTGAATTCCCTAGACGTAAAATTTAGACCAATGTCAGTAATAAGTGTCATAAGCAGACTAAAATGTGAGAAAACATTTCTGATGAGTTTAATAGTAGCAAAAAACTAGTACCTCTAGTAGGTAGCACTTCAGTCCACTTAGAATGAGCATCTGAATGATGCTCATTCTAGAAAATAGGTACCCATGACTGGACCAACATAGTTAGCATGTACTTTCACCCATGGCCTCTTGGGCCAATCCCAATTGTGTAAAGATGCTTTCTTGGGCAATGCTCTAGTAGCTAGACAATTGGAGCACCCAGTTGACAAATTTTCAAGGTCACGTTCCAATCCAGGCCACCAAACATAACTTCAGGCCAATTGCTTCATTTTAGTAGAGCCCAAATGATCTTGATACAACTCATTTAACATGCTCTCTCTCTCTTTAGGAGGAATAATTACCCTAGGTCCCCATAGAATGCAACCTTTTTGAACACTTAATTCATTCTTTCGATGGATGAACGATCTCAATTCATCCTCAACATTCTCTGGCCAACTACAGTCTGGATAGAGCAGCACTTCAGCAAGTAATGGGTCCTTAGAAGTCTACTTACTAATGTCATTAGCAGTTACAGGGGTGGCATCCAATGCATTAACTAACTGGATCCACTTTGCACAAACAGGAACACTAGCAGATGCATTTGCTAGTGGTAATTGGCTCAAAGCATCAGCCGTACCTAAAAATTTACCTGAATAGTGATGCAGCTCAAATGAATTAGCTTGTAGCATCAATGACCATCGCTGGATTCTACTAGAGGCCATTTCAGGACTAGGCTTATTAGGACTGAACACTCCTAAAAGTGGACTGTGATCTGTAATTAGAGAAAATGCATTACCCCACAAATAGTAATGAAATTTACTCAGCACAAAATCAAGTGCTAGGACCTCCTTCTCTGTCTGAGAATAATTGGGTTCGGCTTTATTTAGAGTTTGGGATGCAAAACGACTGACAATTCAGCACCATCTTTCTTTTGACAATCAACAGCACCCAAACCATACTTAAAACTGTCAGCAGACACTATGATAGGTAAATTAGGGTCAAAATGAATTAGACAGGCATCTAATAATAGTGTTTTAGATTCTTGGAAAGCTTTACCATGTTCCTCATTCCGCTTCCATCTAACGTCCTTTCTCAAAAGACTATTCAAAGGCTCAAGAATAGCAGCAGCATTTACCAAGAATTTCCTATAGAAATTTAGCATTCCTAAATAATTGCATAACTGTGTTAAATCCTTAGGCTCAGGCGCATTACATATAGCATCTAACATCTCCTTAGTGGGCTTCGACCCGGTAGAATCAATTGTATAACCCATATACTGTACTTGGTCAACACCAAAAGGACACTCAGTAGGAAGCAGTTTCAGTCCAACTTCTTCTAGTCTTTCTAAAACTTTACATAAACACTCCTCATGTTCACAAGAGTTAGCTCCCAATAATAGTATGATATCAAGAAAATAGGAATGCCAGGAATAACTAGCAATAAATTCTCCATAATTTGTTGGAAAATTCCTGGTGCACTAACTATACCGAAACACAATCGGTTATACCGAAACAATCCTCAGTGAGTGTTAATAGTAACAAGTGAACGTGACTCAGGGCTAAGAAGAATCTGACTGTAGGCACTTTTCATGTCCAATATCGAAAAAATCTTCCCACTCCCCAAAGTAACAAATAGGTCATCAATTTTAGGCACAGGATATTTAGTAACTTTACACTCTTGGTTAACGGTCAAACGATAGTCTCCGCAAATACGCACAGTTCCATCACCTTTCAACACAGGTACAATAGGAGCAGCCCAATTAGAATGAGCTACCAGCTCAATGATATTTTGTTCCAAGAATTTATCTAACGCTGCTTTTAATTTAGTACACATAGCATATGATACATTTCGGGCTTTGTAATACTGCCTGAGTCACTTCAAAAGAAATTTACATTCTCTTATAACCTCCTTATTCTTCTCGGAACAAATCAGGAAATTTCTCCATGACAAACTTCTCAGGAATAGCATGCACAGCAGGCAATAAATCACGACCTAATAGGTTAGGACCAGAATTCTTTACTGTTACGATAGCTTAATTCTCTAAAACATGACCTTGAAACTTGATTTTTACCCAAATCTCTCCACACAAAGGAATTTTGGGACCTCCATACTTTTTCAATATAGTCTTAGAAGGCATTATATTAGGCATAGAATTAGGAAAACACTTCAAAAACTCTTGTTCAATGATAAGAGTACGAGCAGCACCTGTGTCTAACTGGAACTGGACATCAGCACAATCATCCAAGGTGATTATCACATGGTAGAGATCTCGCAAATTAGACAAGCTTGCAGTTAAAATATAGTCACTACATCCTTCTGTAGTTGGATCACTAGTAAATCTAGAGTCAATATAACTTACAGCTTTAGGCTCCACAGCAGATTTAGTAAAATTTCTCTTACCCTTAGAAAAAAGGACTTTAGAAATGTGCCCAGTATGCTTTCACAGAAAACAGTCAGCGTTTTTATAGGGACAATCATTTTCCAATGATTTTTACCACATCCACTACATGGTTTGTAAGGATTTGTACCTTTCTCTTCCCACCATTAGGCTTCTGCTTTTTATTATAAAAAGAACTCTTTCACAGCATTTACTTCTTTATAATTTTTTGTGTGAGGTTTCTGACCAAACTCCCTGACATTCATCTCTGCAGCTTCCCTAGTAATAACAATCTCTACTGCTCAGGCAAAAGTAAGATTCTTCTCTGTCAAGAGATCACGCTGAGTAATATTTTTGCAAAGACCCATAAGAAGCCTATCTCTTAACATCTCCTCTAGTTTCTACCCAAATTCACATATAGATGCGAGTGACTTTAGAGCTGCAACAAAAGAAGTTACACTTTCATGGTCTCCTTGATACCTTTGGTAGAATTTGAATCTTTCATATGTCACTATAACCTGGGGTTTGTAGCGATTGTTGGGAGTGGAGATTAAGTCCTCCAAAGTACATTCTTTAGGAGATTTGGGACTCAATAAATCACTAAATAGACCAAAAACTTTAGAACTCATAATAGACAAAAAAGCAGAATCTTGCTTATACTTCTTAATAACATTAGCTCAGATTCATCATACGGACCTACATTCCCTATGAGCAACATGATGCAATTAAAGGTAGTAGCCTAATAAACCAATGAAAATTATCTAGGTCTAGACTAAGTTCAAACACAGTCCAAAACTAATAGGTATTGGCTTAGAATAGGTCTAGGCTATACTTAGGATAGACAAAATTCAGTTAAGCTAACTAGGACAAAATTAGGTTAGGTAGCAAAAACAAAAGTCAGGTTAGATAAATCAAGTACAATAGGACAGGCCAGTTGTAATCCTCGTCGCTTGTTGTGATATAGTCTCTAATTGCAATAGGTTAAGTTAGGTATTTCGGTTCCCCTGCATTAAATGCTATATAGGTTGCGTGTATGGGCAACATCCGGAGCATAAACACAGCGGTAATTAGAACCGGCTAAATAAACTAGAACTAACAGGTCATTATATACCTGACTTACCGCATATATTATCACACTATCACTATGATATATATTACTTAGCAGCATTAGAAAGAGGGTTAGGGTTATGTTAGTAAAGGTAGGATGTCGTAAAATGATGGGAAATATGAAGGAAATACCTAGAGTTATTTGCAGGTGTCATCGGACATCTCTCAGAGTGGGAGGGAGAAGAAAATAACACTTCTACTCATTAGAATTAGATTACAATAGGAATAATGCTTCTCAACAAAACATCAAGGTAGAACTTAACTTTGAATTCATATACACGATGTACAATATAACCACTCTATTACAGTGGGGTATTTTCTACTGTAAATACTGACTGAAACTGCTTGTTCAAGTCTTTGCAGATCTCTTCATCCGTCTCAGTGATGCGTTCATCTGCACTCTAAAACCTTTAACCTATTCTTTTACCTTCAGTTTTCCTCTGATAAAGCTGTGTGATTACCTAATTGTGATTACCTAATTGTGTTTACGGGAAAGAGCCCAAAGCTCGTATCTTCCCGTCTCCTGATCGGTTCCATTTCATACTTAGTGATACTTATCATACTTGTCCTTAAAACTATGGATTGAGATAGCATTAACTACCTCCTCGCTTAGCCAATTCCAATTATCAAATACTCTTACACTGAAAAAGTATTTCCTTACATCCTGCAAAGAAATTTTCTTACCAAGCTTCAAACTATGACCTCTAGTTCTAGAGCCAGCCATATCAAAATATCGATCCCTATCCACTCTATCATAACCATGAAGGAATTTAAAGACTGTCACCATATCCCCCCTCACTCTTCTAGCTTCGAGTGATGGTAAGTCTAATTCCCTCAGCCTCTCATCATAATTGAGATTGCGTATTTCTGGCACCAGTTTCGTGGCATGTCTTTGAACTTTTTCAAGCTTAGCTATGTGCTTTTTCAAGTGTGGATTCCAAAATGGGGCTGCATATTCGAGTTTTGGCCTCACATAGGTTACATAACTATTTCTGATCATTTCCTTGTCCATGTGCCTGAAGGCTACCCTTACATTTGATAAGAATGCATATGCTGCCCTTACTATGCCATTTATATGTATTTCTGGAGACAAATCTGCCAGTATGTTTACTCCTAGATCTCTCTCATTTTATGTCTCTTGAAGTTGTACTCCAGCCACCGAGTAGTCAAGCTTGGGCTTTCTTGCACTTGTACCCATTCTCATTACCTTACATTTTGAAGTATTGAATATCATTAGCCACTTTTCTGACCACTCATGCAGATTATTTAGATCCTCATGAAGTTCTCTACCATTGTTCTCGTTTTTTACTTTCTTCACAATCTTTGCATCATCTGCAAACATATTCATGAATGAATTTACAGACTCTGGTAGGTCATTTACATATACAAGGAACCAAAGTGGCCCTAAAACTGAACCCTGTGGAACTCCACAACTAACTCTTCTCCATTCAGACACTGAGTGTCTTACTCTAACCATCTGTTCCCTTTTTTCTAAGTAAGTTTTTATCCATTCCAAGACATTTCCACCTATTCTAGCCATTGATTGCAGCTTCCTAATAAGTCTCCCATGTGGAACAGTGTCAAACGCTTTCTGGAAGTCTAGGAATATGCAATCTGCCCAGCCCTCTCTTTCCTGTAAGATTCGGCTTACCTCATCATAAAATTCTAATAAGTTTGTTACTGTTGATCTACCTTCTCTGAAGCCATGTTGCCTCACTGACAAAAAGTTGAAGGATTCCAAGTAAAGAGAGATATGTTTCCTTAGTAGTTTCTCCATAACTTTGCAAACTATGCTGGTCAAGGAAACTGGTCTATAGTTCAGAGCCGTATCCCTCCTTCCCTTTTTGAAGATAGGTATCACATTTGCTTGTTTCCAGCATCTTGGAATCTCCCCTTACTTCAGTGACTTTTTAAATATGATACTTAGTGCCACTGATATTGAGTTTGCGCATTTTTTAAGCACATGAGGGGATATGTCATCAGGACCTGTAGCTTTATGAACATCTAAATCCATCAGCGCTTTGCATACCTCTGTGGCTTTAAGGTTGATGTTCTCTAATATCGGCCCTTGAGCTTCTATCACTGCAATCTGAGGGGGTGGGGTATTTTCTACTGTAAATACTGACTGAAACTCCTTGTTCAATTCTTTGCAGATCTCTTCATCCGTCTCAGTGATGCTTCCATCCGCTTTCTTTAGCCTTAAAACCTGTTCTTTTACCTTCAGTTTTCCTCTGATAAAGCTGTGGAAAAGCTTGGGATTTTCTTTAGCCTTCCTTGTGATGTCCCTCTCATAGTCTCTCTCTGCCTCTCTCCTTTTACTTAGGTGATCATTTCTTGCTCTTTTGTAGGTTTGCCAGGCATTTATGTTTTTTCTCCTCCCATACATTTCCAGCATTTGTCTCTCCACTCCTTAGCTCTTTTACACCCATTATCAAACCGTTTCTCTCTGGCATGAATTACACCTACTTTGGTGACAGGTATGCAGCAATCTACTATCTTCCCATATTTCTCACAAAAGATGTCATGCATTTCTTGTACAGATTTGTTGTAAAATAAGGTTCTCCAGTCAATAACTGCAAAAAGCCCACCCATTTTGATGTAATCTCCTTTCGGATAGTTCTTCCTCGTGTCCTCAGTGCCTCTACTCTCAGGAAGAATATCTTCAATGATATACTCCATCAACAACACACAGTGGTCACTCTTTCCAATTGGTGGTTCATACTCAATTTTCTCAATATCCAACACATCATCTGTGAATACTAGATCAAGTAGTGATGGCTCATCCCCACCCCTGGCCCTCGTTGGTTCCATTACATGTTGGTGTAGGAAATTCCCTTGTACGCAATCTAGGAATCTCGCCCCGAATGAGTCCTCAC
>JAXCGZ010000628.1:37500-51373 GCA_037179515.1 Halocaridina rubra
CCTTTACCTTCCGCTTGGTTTCCACATTTTTCTCCCTATATCTTTCATACTTCTCCCTACTTTTACACTGCAGCCATTCCCCAAAAGCCCTCTTTTTCTCTTCCACCTTCATTTTCGCCCCTTCATTCCACCACTCGCTGCCCCTCCTCATGCCACCTCCAACAAACCTCTTTCTACACACATCACTTGCATGTCCCACAAAACATTCTTTCATCAACCCCCATTCCTCCCCTAACTCCCTAACTTCTCTTTCTTTCACCCTGTCATATGCCACTCTCAACCTGTCCTGATATTCCTGTCTCTTCTCTGGCCTTTTCAACTCTTCCACCTTCACTATTTCCCTTCTACATCCCTCCACACTTTTTCCCCACTCTTTTGCAATTCCACTTTTGCTTCAACCAAAAAATGATCAGACATCCCAGCAGCCACATCCCTGAATGCATGTACATCTTTCACTCTACCAACCATGCTCTTTGCTACCAACACATAATCCATCAATGCTCTATTTTTCACTCTTCCATTTGCTACTCTCATCCATGTATACTTATTTATTAACTTCTTCTTAAATAAACCATTACCTATCACCAACTCTTGCTCCACACACATATCTAACAGTCTCTCGCCACTAGCATTCCCACCTGGTACCCCATACTTTCCTACAACACCTTCTATCTCTCCATCACCAACTCTGGCATTCAAGTCACCCAACACAACTACATAGTTCCTTCTACTCAGACCATCCACACATCTAGTTAACTCATTCCAGAATTCATCCCGCTCTTCCTCACTTCTCTCACATCCTGGCCCATACGCACTAACAAAAGCCCAACATTCCCTTCCTATCCTAGCCCTCACCCACATCAGCCTAGATGACACTTCTCTTCATTCCAACACCTGATTTACCATCCATTCACTCAGCAATAATGCCACATCATCTCTCGCTCTCCCCCTTTCAACCCCAGACACCCAACCCGTCACATCACCAAATGCCACTTCTCCTTTTCCTTTCATCTTCGTCTCACACAATGCCAAACATATATCCAATATCGCATCTTTTGCTCTCTATCGTACTGCAACCACGTACATTTAGACACCCCAAAACTAGAGTTTGGGGAGAAGTTATTCTCCCCTCTACTCCCCTTCTTCTTTGACGTCTCGCAGGAGGTTATACAAGGGGGGGATTCCTAGTCCCCCCACCCCATCCACTTTTAGTCGCCTTTTACGAGACGCAGGGAATACAGTGAGGCTATTCTTTGATGTTGTGCCCGCCCCACAACATCAATATATATATATATATATATATATATATATATATATATATATATATATATATATATATAAATATATCTATCTATCTATATATATATATATATATATATATATATATATATATATATATATATATATATATATATACATATATATATATATATATATATATATATATATATATATATATATATATATATATATATATATATATATATATATATAATACATACATATATATATATATATATATATATATATATATATATATATATATATATATATATATATATATATATATATATATATATATATATATATATATGTATGTATATATATTCATAAATATATATATATATATATATATATATATATATATATATATATATATATATATATATATAAATATATATATATATATATATATATATATATATATATATATATATATATATATATACATATATATATATATATATATATATATATATATATATATATATATATATATATATATATACATATATATATATATATATATATATATATATATATATATATATATATATATATATATATATATATATATATATATATATATATATATATATATATATATATATATATATATATATATATATATATATATATATATATATATATATATATATATATATATATATATATATATATATATATATATATATATATATATATATATATATATATATATATATATATATATATATATATATATATATATATATATATATATATATATATATATATATATATATATATATATATATATATATATATATATATATATATATATATATATATATATATATATATATATATACATATATATATATATATATATATATATATATATATATATATATATATATATATATATATATATATATATATATATATATATGAATCATTTTTTACCCCGACCGGGACTCGAACCTAGGACTTATGATTACTAAGTCAAGGCGCTACCACTATATATATATATATATATATATATATATATATATATATATATATATATATATATATATATATATATATATATATATATATATATATATATATATATATATGAATAATTTTTTTACCTCGACCGGGACTTGAAAATAGGATTTATAATTACTAAGTCAAGGCGTTACCAACTACTCACCACAGAAGATTAAAAGGAATCCAACCTTATAGCTTATATCTGCTATACTTAGGAATGAACGCATTCTATCCGAATGCCACTTTGTTCATATTACAGATTCCCCAATCTCACTCGTGGCTTCATTTTTGCATTTAATTCAATTCCCAATCTCATTCGGGCTATACAATAACCAAATAAGCATATTACATATGTGTAACATGAATCATTTTTTACCCAGAAAAGGACTTGAACCTAGGACTTATAATTACTAAGTTAAGGCGCTGCCAACTACACCACAGAGGGTTAAAAGGAATCAGACCTTATAGCTTATATCTGCTATACTTAGTTGAATCAAATGCTAAATTGAAGCCACGAGTGAGGTTGGGGAATCTGTAATATGAACATATTGGCATTCAGATAGACTGCGTTCATTCCTAAATATAGTAGATATAAGCTATAAGGTCTGATTCCTTTTAACCTACTGTGGTGTAGTTGGTAGCGCCTTGACTTAGTAATTAGAAGTCCTATGTTCAAGTCCCAGTCGGGGTAAAAATGATTCATGTTTTCACATATGGAATGTGCTTATTTGGTTATTGTTATGCCCGAATGAGATTGGGATTTGAATTAAATTCAAAAATGAAGCCACGAGTGAGGCTGGGGAATCTGTAATATGAACATAGTGTCATTCAGATAGAATGCGTTCATTCCTAGGTATAGCAGATAAAGGCTATAAGTTCTGATTCCTTTTAACCTTCTGTGGTGTAGTTGGTTGCGCCTTGACTTAGTAATTATAAGTCCTAGGTTGAAGTCCCGGTCTGGGTTAAAATGATTCATGTTTACATATGGAATGTGCTTATTTGGTTTTATATATATATATATATATATATATATATATATATATATATATATATATATATATATATATATATATGTATATAAATATATATATATATATATATATATATATATATATATATATATATATATATATATATATATATATACATATATATATATATATATATATATATATATATATATATATATATATATATATATATATATATATATATATATATATATACATATATATATATATATATATATATATATATATATATATATATATATATATATATATATATATATATATATATATATATATATATATATATTTATATACATATATATATATATATATATATATATATATATATATATATATATATATATATATATATATATATATATATATATATATATATATATATATATATATATATATATATATATATATATATATATATATATATATATATATATATATATATATATATATATATATATATATATATATATATATATATATATATATATATATATATATATATATATATATATATATATATATATATATATATATATATATATATGTATGCATATATATATATTACAAACCTTACAAACCTTAAAATAAACAAGACTTATATATATGAAAGCTTTTTAGAGCATTAAGGGACTAGAACTTGCGTTGTAGGGTAGAAATTCATGCTACCTCAGCATATTGAGTAACTATAACAGGTAAAACTCTCCATTTCATGACAGCTTTAATCAATGTAATAAGATATATATTCACAGTGGAACTATTATATGAACAATATTATTACTCATGAAATATATATGTTCACAATGAAATCATGATATTAACAATATTGTTATCTACGAATTTTATTAGCATATCAAGGGACTCAAACTCGCTTCACGAGCTACAAAGTCATGATGCCTTAACCAACACGAGATCGACAGTAATTGCTGCATCTTTGCACATGTATCTTATTCTTAAACACATGAACCCGTGTGCTTTTTTCTCCAGTCCTCAAGACTCTTTAATAATCGATATAAATCAGTGTAGTTTCATAAAACTTCCATGTACTTTATGGAAAAGCGACAATTTAGAGTTATATTATTAACTATTCATTCAGTGACTCCTTCATTTAAAAACTTTTCAGGAAAGCAGACGGAAACTGAACTGCCAGTTATAAAAATGATAATATAAACAACACTGAAACAAACTCAATAAATTAAAAAGAAATAAAAATCTACATGCAGACTGAACAACGACGAGTCCAGAATATAAGCGCAAGGAATCACAACATATTTGCCTAATGTTGATGGTACAAAATGAATTGAAAGAGTAGAATGACAACCATATTTTATTACGCCAGGCATTATTATAAGATTAAAGAAGAATTGGTGCCTGTAGCCTTTGGGGTGCAGGAATATTTCTTTTCCCACTCAAAGATAACAGGATTTTATTGAAGGTTTGGTTAGATCAAATTATACCTTTGCATCTGCTAGTATTGAAAAATGTTTTGATAAATTGCCATTGCTTGTAATGACTATAAATGCGGTGTAACAAATAAACTGTACACTCTAAGATTCATTATTGAATGCTGGAAGAGCATTTTTCCCAGAGGGCAGTTGTTCTCAGGAGCAATCGTTCGAAGGGGCAATGATCACAGTGGCAGTTGTCCTATAAAGCAGTTGTTGTAACGGGCAATCGTTACAGCTTCTGGTGAATCAATGCCTTAGTACTGCCGTACCTCATATTGTAGTCACTGTCACATAAGAAGACCGAGAAGGTAATCTATTTGATAAGTGGGGTAGGTAATAAAACAGTAGCTCCGCAGACTTTGGCTTCGATATGTACATATATATCCATCCTGAAGTTCCTAAGTAAAAACAAAATAAAAATAAATAAAACACAAAAAATAACAACTGAAAACCTACCTCTTGGATACACGAAAGCCCACTTTTTTTTGTTTTTTTTTAAGTTTGTGTCATAAGTAGTCTGTAGAGGAGCTATTGTTAATAGAGTTTGGTAGGCAATTAAAACTCTGGAATTTTAATAAAACTGTGTGTCGTAATAGTCAACTAAATGGGGCAGAGCGGGGGGACTGGGAATCCCTTCCTCTGTATTTTACTTCCTACGAATAGCCAAGAAATGTGAGGGTATCAAGGCAGGAGAGATCCAACTAGAACCTTAGTAATTGGGTCTCTGAATGTGAGTGATGGTGATGTAAATGATAGTAAGAGGGAGGTGATAAGGAGTATGTTTGTGGAGAGAAAGATAGATATACTTGCACTGAGCGAAACTAAGATAAAAGGGAATGGTGAGGTGACATTTGGGAGAGTGGTAGGTAGGGAGTCTGGAGTTGAGAGGGGGAGAGGAAGAGAAGGAGTGGCTCTGTTATTAAGTGAAGAGATGAATAAGTGTGTGGTAGACTGGAAGGAAGTATCTTCTCGAATAATGAAGGCTAAAATGAGGCTAAGATGCGAGGCTTGGGCGTGAGCGCATATGGAACTAGCAGTGAAAGAACTGAGGAAGAAAGAGAAGAATTTTGGATGAAAGTGAACGAGTATGTGAAAGACTTGGGAATGAATGTGAATGTGGTGTTGATGGGAGATTTAAATGTTAGAGTAGGGAATGAGCTAGTGGATGGTATAACTGGGAAGTATGGAGTACCTGGTAGGAATGAGAGTGGAAAGAAAATGAGAGAATGTTGATTTATAACACTGTATTTAAAAAGAAGGATGTGCACAAGTATACATGGGTCAGAGTGGATAATGGAATAGTATTTGACAGAGCATTAATAGATTATGTTGTGGTGAACAAGAGGGTGATTGGAAGAGTATTGGATGTGAATGTACTGAGAGGAGCTAGTTGTGGAACACCTGATCATTATTTAGTGGAAATTAGAGTGAGAGTGGGAGATGTGCAGAAAGAGGAGAGGCGAGAGAAGAAGAGAGGTGCTAATAGTGGATGAATTGTATAAGAGAGAGAAAGACTGTGAGTATAAGGCTAGTATGAGAAATATGTGGAATGTAGTGAGAGAGAAAGTGGAGGAGGGAGTGGAAGAAGAATGGGGCTGCTTCAAGGAGGATGTTATGAAGTGTGCTGAGAGAGTGTGCAGAAGAAGACTAACTGGTGGAAGTAAAAGGAAAGGTAGTGAATGGTTCAATGAGCAGGTGAGAACAGCAGTGGCTGAAAAGAAGTGGGCTTATGAGGTATGGATGCGAGTAGGTAATGTAGAGATGTATGAAAGGTATTGTGCAAAGAGGAGGTTAGCGAAGTACGCGGTGACGGAGGTAAGAGAGAAGCGGATGTAAGGTGGGGCAGATGCTTGTCTGAGAATTTTGAAAGGAATTAAAATATGTTTTTTTGAAGGAAGTGAAAAGAGTGAGGAAAGGTGAATGAGATAGGGAGGAGAGAGTGAAAGGAGCAAATGTGCAATTGCTAGTGGATGAAATAAAGGTGAGAGAGAGATGGACTGAATATTTCAAGAACCTGCTGAATGAAGAAGATGATAGAGAGGCAGAGGTTATGGCTGTGGAAAAAAAATGGAGTATGCCAATGTTAGGAGATGAGAATGATAGAGATATAACAAAAGAGGAGGTACGTTTGGCACTGAGAGCAACGAAAGCAGGTAAAGCACCAGGAATAGATGGGTGTCATGCTGAATGCTTGTCAAAGGGTGGGGATGCATTAGTAGAATGGATGGTTAGGTTATTGAATGTATGGTTTTCAGAAAAGGGAGAGTCCCAGTTTATTGGAGAGGTGCATTTGTAGATTCACTTTACAAAGTGAAGGGAGATAAGTATGAGTGTAGTAGTTTAAGGGGAATTAGTTTGTTGAGTGTAGTTGGTAAGGTATATGGAAGAGTGTTAATCGAGAGAATTAGGAAAGGTACTTCGAGATTTATTGGAATGTAGTCACCGTGGATCAAGCGATAGCGTCCGCGACTCTGAGGCATCAGGTCGAGGGTTCGCGCCCAGTCATGGCCTGAAGTTAGCAAGGGCATGCACTCAGGATAAGGATTACATCTGCCAAAACAAGTCCCTCGCAAGGAGGCAAACGTCCTAGCCCTTAATAGAAAAGGAGTTCGTGATGTAAAACATAGAGATTGATTGGGGATGAACAGCGTGGGTTCAGGAGAGGAAGAGGATGTGTGGATCAGGTGTTTGCGGTAAGACAGGTGTGTGAGAAGTTCCTGGAGAAAGGTAAGGACACATTTTGGGCCTTTATGGAATTAGAGAAAGCGTATGAAAGGGTAGATAAAGAGGGGTTGTGGAAGGTGTTATGACTGTATGGAATATTGGAAGTTTGTTGAATGCGGTAAAGAGGTTTTACATGAATATTAGAGCATGCATGAGAGTTAGGAATTATATGAGTGATTGGTTTGAGGTGAATGTAGGGTTACGGCAAGGTTGTGTAATGTCACTATGGTTGTTTAATGTGTATATGGATGGAATAGTAAGGGAAGTAAATGAAGGAGTATTAGACAGAGGCTTGGAACTAGTGGGTTTGGATGGAAGGTTGTGGAAATTGAGTCAGTTGCTATTTGTGGATGATACTGTCCTAATGGCTGATACTGATAATGAATTGAATCATTTGGCGACTGAGTTTATGAGAGTGTGTGAGAGAAGAAAGTTGAGGTGAATATTGGTAAAAGTATAGTCATGAGATGCACTAGGAGTGTTAATGTTGGCAGATTGAATGTAGGAGTGAATGGAGAGTTGCCTGAAGAACTTGAGAGTTTTAAGCATCTGGGTTTGCATGTATCAAGGAGTGGACGAGTGGATGTAGAGATGAATAACAGAGTGAAGGAAGCAACCAAATGTCTAGGTGGGTTGAAAAGTGTAATGAGAAATAGATATTTGGAAATGAATACAAAGAGAAGGATATATGAAAGTGTGATTGTGCCGACAGCATTGCATGAGGCCGAGATTGGAATGCAAGAGAGGATGAAAGAAAGAAGTTGAATGTAATGGATATGAGGTGTTTGAGATGTATGATTGGAGTATCTAGAATAAATAGAGTAAGAAATGAGGATGTCAGGTAGAGAACGGGTGTTGGAATGAAGCTGTCGGATAGGTTAGATCAGAGAGTGTTGAGATGGTTTGGAAACATGGAAAGGATGAGTGATGAACGAATAGTGAAGAGAGTGTGGAGTGCAGAAGTGATTGGAATTAGGTCAAGAGGGAGACCTAGAATGAGATGGATGGATGGCGTGAAAAGAGCACTGAATACACGTGGAATGTCAGTGGAACAGGGAAGAGTGCTTGCAAGAGATGGAAATGAGTGGAGGAAGATTGTGCAAGGTAAAGGGGGAAGCTCAGGACTCTGTAGTAATACATTGAAAACTCAAAAGCACCAAAGGCAAGGAAACAAGCCAATCATCTTACTGGCCATCAAAGATGCTTTTAAGATACGATGAGTTCTTTCAATCATACCATTAGTTTGGAGGTGATATTTAGTAGTTTGCAGTCTCTGAAATCCAATAATAGAGGAAAGCTGCTGAAATGAAAATGCTACAAATTATAGGCTTCTATCTGTAAAACCATACATGGGCACTCCATAACGAGACACGCAACCATTAACGAAAGCAAAAACTACTGTTGTAGCAGACATATTAGGGAATGGTATTGGTTCTAACCACCTTGTAGTTTTATCTATACAGGTAAGAACGTGCTGCTCTGGTGCTGTAAAACTTTGTCCTGGAATTTTACTTGGAGGAAGAGGGTCAATTATATCTATGTGGACAAACTCAAATCTCACAAAAGGTGCTGCACAATTAGGAACAGGCGCAAGAGTATGACACTCTACCTTTGTTTGTTGAAAGGATGTGCTCTCCTTAGTCCATATTCTAATATCACTATCCATATTGGATCAAAAGTACCTAGCCTTGATGAGGCATACTGTGGCCTTTTTTGCTTTGATTTTAGGATGAAAAATATTATGTAAAAGTTGGAAAATTTAATTACGACAAGATAAAGGGAGAAATAGTCTTTGATGAGCAAACAAACAAACAAAACAAACAAACATTTATTTCCATTTTGTACAATGGTTATTCAACATTAATAGTAACTTATAAGTAGACATGTAATTAAACTAATAAATAAGAGGGTTTGCCATATAGTTAAATTAAATGTAGCTTTCATAGAAAATAATAATGCTGTAATAAAAATGTCAACAATAATGTTAATAATAAAGTAGTAAGTATGCCACTAGATACAGGATCGTTATTATCGGCATCATTTCCATATTTGTTTCCTTACAATGAGAATAATTAGTTCTTAATAAGCAGCAACTATTTGTCCAAAAGAAAACTATATAATTTGCCTTTGAAAGCTGTGAAGGAGGATGCATTTTTAAGATGCTCTGGAATATTATTCCAGAGTGTTGGCTCTTTGATAGTGATCATCTTTGAACCTGCTTCTGTGTTTGTTCTGTGAATAAAGAGCTCACTGCTCTGTCTTGTGTTGGTTCCCCTTATATCCCTGACTGTTTTTAAATCAAATAGCCAGCTAGGATAATGATGGTCCAAAATTTTGAATACAAAATCATAAATAGCATAAGCGACCTTATTTTGTGCCCGCAGCCACCCAAGTTTATTGAGAGCTGGTGTGATGTGGTCATATTTTCTTATTCCTCCCAGGGCAACTCGAGCTGCAAAATTAATAAGCTTCTGTATTCTGTTTATCTGAGTCTTAGTGGTAGCTCCCCAAACAGTTGTGCAGTAATTAATGTGACTTAGGGCTAGAGATTCAACAACAGTTATTCGAGTGGTAGTCTCAAAATTGTCTTTTATACGTGATAAGTACATTAATGTTCCTGTAACCTTTTTGCATAATTTATCTATGTGGGAGTCAAACAACATGTGGTTATCAAAGTGAATTCCTAGGTTTTTGACTGTTTTGCTAGGTGTGATAATATTGTCGCAAAAATTAATTGTTGTGTTTTCTGAAATTTGTGCTATGTGGAACCTTGAACCAGTAAATATGCACTGTGTTTTACTTTCGTTAATTAACAGCCCAATTTCTTGGAAATAGGTTTTAATTTTTGACAGTGTTTTCTGCTCTTAAAGTTAGCTCTGGGAGATTATTAATATCACCACTAAGGAGTAGTTGAGTGTCATCTGCATATTGTACGACTAGACAGTCAGAAATGAAAGAAGATAGATCATTTACGTAAATGGAGAAGAGGATAGGACCAAGTACTGATCCCTGTGGAACACCAAATGATACATTTTTTGGCACAGAGATAATGTTGTTAAGACGTATGGACTGTTTACGATTAGATAGATACTCGCTAAACCAGCTTGGATCATTATTTAAGTTAATACATTTACTTAAAAGAATTTCATGGTTTACACTGTCGAAGGCTTTTGATAAGTCTAGTAATATAAGCAAAGATATTTTTTTCATATCTATATTATTATATATACTATTCGTAACTTTAAGCAGTGCAGTTTCCGTCGAGAGTTTTGGTCTGAAACCATGTTGGTTAATCGTTAGTAGTCTATTTGATTCTAAATATGACATAAGTTGGCATGCAACAATTTTTTCTAATATTTTAGAGAAAATGGGTAGCAGGGAAATGGGACGATAGTTTGTCACATCTTCTCTGTCCCCCTTTTTGTGCAGAGGTATTACATGTGATATTTTCCAAGAGTCAGGAAACTTTTTAGTAACAATGGAAGTGTTCATAATAGTTAGAATATAGGATGCAATCATGGGTAGAGCATCTTTGATGAACTGAAATGGTATACCATCTGAACCATAAGAGCCAGAGTTTCTTAGGCTCTTTATGGTAAGAATTAGGGTAGCACAATCGATAGGATTTATCTTGAAGTACTCTCATGTGTTTTCATTGGAAGAATTGTCGTTTAAGCAATTACTCATATTCACTGAGTTGATGTTTTCTTGATTTTTTTCATATGTATTTTTGCCAACGTTAGCAAAATAGTTATTAAAGTTATCTGCTTTGTCTTTCTACTCCGTAATATTTTCATAACTTTCTGAGGTACTCTTTTCATTTGGTATCATGCTTCTTATCACTTTCCATGTTGCTGCTGTATCATGTCTAGAGTCATTAAATTGTTTTTTGTAAAAGTCTTTTTTACTTACACTGATGAGAGATCTGACACGTTTCTTTTCTGTTTTATAACGTTCTCGGAGAGTCATATCATATCTATTCATTTTTAGCTCTTTTTGTATTTGATTTCTGATTTGCATTGCCTCTTTGATGTCATTAGTTAGCCAGGGGGCTGAGGGGCGGGTTATTTTTCTTGTTACAATGGGTGCACAACTATCTAAGCATTCAAGGAAGACTTTTGTTAAAATCTCAACCTGCAAATCGACGTTATCTGTTTCTTTAATTCTTTTAAGTGCATTTGTGTTGTTGATTAATGTTTCACAAAAGATATCAGGGGAGTAATTTTTTAGACACCGGAATGTCTTGAGGAGAGGCTTCCTTTTCGGCTTGTTTATGTTTAGCATAGCAATGTTCAGCTCGTGGTCTGCAATTGGGCAGGGAACTACGTCCCAATAGGGTATACTTTCCACTTTATTTGTTATTATCAGATCTATAAGAGTCCTAGAATTAGGGGTTATGCGGGTCGGTTTTGTCACTATTTGTGTTAACTTCACATTGTTGATCACCCTTTTCATTTTGTTATCTGCTGAGAGCAAGTCATCATTAAAATCACCAAGTATGTATATGGGTTTATGACGCACACAGATATTTCTGAATGTTTCTAGCAGATGATTGAATGAACTGGTAGGTGCTTTAGGGTGACGGTAAACACACCCTACAATGAAAGATGGAAGTTTCTGATACTGCACAGTGATCCATAAATCTTCGAGCTCCTCAGTTTTTTCTAAACCTGTGGTTATTTCTGATGCACTAAAATAATTTCTAACATAAATACAAACCCCACCCCCTCGGCCATGGTCATTGCGAAATATTTTAAAGTCTGGGATATTCACATATTTATTTTCAGTTGTAGGAGGAAGCCAAGTTTCACTTACACAGAGGATGTCTATGTTGTAGTCTTTTGTTAGCATTATTATTTCCTCAAAATGAGCGAGCAGGGACTGAGCCTTCACATGTACTAATGTTACATTCTTACCATGTTTCATTGGGGTGGTATCCATAGTCATAGTTGTAGTTTCGACTGTGTGATTCTGCTGGGAATTCATCATTGTAGCGTGTTCTGGGGTTAGCCCATGGATCCTGGTGTCAGTACCTGCCGTTGGATGTGTAACGCTGGTTTGAGTACGTACCGTGGTATGATCGGGCCTTCCCAAAGTTTGTATGCCTAGGTGAGTGTCTAGGGTTGTAAGAGCCATCACTCCAGGAGAAGTCTCTTGTGCGTGGACGGCGATAAGAGAGGTTTGTATCGTGTCTCTTTCTGTAGTCTCGCATATAGGGGATTGCTTCATTAGCTCTTTGCTGTTTATTTTGGTATGACTGTAGTTTGGGATATTTTGTAGAATACCCAGGTTGTGTCCATTGTTTGCCCCCACGAAATGGCTGGACAATTGTGCCTGTAGGCCATTGCTTCAGTTTGTAAGGCACATATTCAAATCCTCTCGATATCGTTATTGTGAAGGAAACCCAATTTGGTTTGCGAGAAAGCTCCTTACTCAAGACCTTCAGAAGGAATGCCTTGATTTGTCAATGTATTACGTATCTCTCTCTCAAAGGGGTTGCCAGGAATGCGAATATATATTTGAGCTGTAACCCTTGCACTTGCATTATTGGGCAACTGTGGCTGTGGGGGAGAGGACTTCGATGGAATGTTTAGAATAGAGACTGCTGCTATTTTGTCTTTTCTGTTTTCTTCATTATTTTGTAGCCTATTGCTGGGTTGGTTATTTGTGCTGGAAGGTGTAATTTGGTTGTCCTGGTTAGTGATAGTTGCTGTGTTGTTAGGAGTAGTGGAGATTGACTCTATATCTTCTTCGCTGTTTTGCAACTCTTTACCAGGTTGGCTGTTTGTGCTGGGAAGAATCTTGTTCTGGTTAGTGCCTGTTGTTGTATTGTTAGGAGTAGTGGGGAAGGACGCTGTTGTTTCATCACTATTTTGTAACCTGTTACTGATTTGATTATTTATGCTAGATGGTGTATTCAGGTTGTCTTGATGACTATCACTTTTATCTGGATCTACCTCTTCTTCACTACCACTGTCACATTCGTCTCTCAATGCACTGAAGGAATTGTGAGTAGAGACAGAAAACCTAGTTTGCAAAACCTGAGGGTTGTTGATAGAAGGGACGTCATCGTTGTTAGGTGACAGCACTGAACTGAGAGGTGGAGATGTTTCTGATAGGAGTTTCAGCCTAGAATTATCTCTTTTAAGTAGGACAATGTCAGATTCTAGCAAACCCACCTTGTGTTGTAAGGCTTTCACCTTTTCAGCATCTGCTTCCAAAATTTTCACCTTATCTGCAAGACTTTCTATCATTCGATGTAGGTCTCCTAGGTCGTGTGTTTTTTTTAGACTCTATGGATTTTACAACCGAAGTTTGAGGTTGAAAGAGTTTGTCAAGTTCACCATTCATTGAGATATTCAGGACACTTGCGCTAAA
>JAXCGZ010000629.1:0-51279 GCA_037179515.1 Halocaridina rubra
TCCCAATTTCATTCAGGCCATGAATTTATCAAATAAGCACATTACATATGTGAAAACATAAATCATTTTTTACCCCGAACGGGACTCGAACCTATGACTTATGATTACTAAATCAAGGCGCTACCACTACACCACAGAAGGTTAAAAGGAATCCAATTTTATAGCTTATAACTTCTATACTTAGGAATGAACACATTCTATCTGAATGCCACTATGTTCATATTACAGATTCCCCAAACTCACTCGTGGCTTCATTTTAGCATTTAATTCAAATCCCAATTTCATTCGGGCCATGAATTTATCAAATAAGCACATTACATATGTGAAAACATGAATCATTTTTTACCCTGACCGGGACTCGAGCCTAGGACTTACGATTACTAAGTCAAGGCGCTACCACTAAAACCACAGAAGGATAAAAGGAATCCAACCTTATAGCTTATATTTGCTATACTTAGGAATGAACGCATTCTAACTGAATGCCACTATGTTCATATTACAGATTCCCCAACCTCACTTGTGGCTTCATTTTAGCATTTAATTCAAATCCCAATCTCATTCGTGCCATGAAATTTTCAAATAAGCACATTACATATGTGAAAACATGAATCATTTTTTACCCCGACCGGGACTCGAACCTTGGACTTATGATTACTAAGTCAAGGCGCTACCAGTGCACCACAGAAGGTTAAAAGGAATCCAACCTTATAGCTTATATCTGCTATACTTAGGAATGAACGCATTCTAACTGGAAGCCCCTATATACATATTAAAGATTCCCCAAACTCACTCGTGGCTTCATTTTAGCATTTAATTCAAATCCCAATCTCATTCGGGCCATGAAATTATCAAATAAGCACATTACATATGTGAAAACATGAATCATTTTTTACCCCGAATGGGACTCGAACCTAGGGCTTATGATTACTAAGTCAAGGCGCTACCACTACACCACAGAAGGTTAAAAGGAATCCAACCTTATAGTTTATATCTGCTATACTTAGGAATGAGCGCATTCTAACTGAATGCCACTATGTTCATATTACAGATTCCCCAACCTCACTCGTGGCTTCATTTTAGCATTTAATTCAAATCCCAATCTCATTCGGGCCATGAAATTATCAAATAAGCACATTACGTATGTGAAAACATGAATCATTTTTTACCCCGACCGGGACTCGAACCTAGGACTTATGATTACTAAGTCAAGGCGCTACCACTACACCACAGAAGGTTAAAAGGAATCCAACCTTATAGTTTATATCTGCTATACTTAGGAATGAGCGCATTCTAACTGAATGCCACTATGTTCATATTACAGATTCCCCAACCTCACTCGTGGCTTCATTTTAGCATTTAATTCAAATCCCAATCTCATTCGGGCCATGAAATTATCAAATAAGCACATTACATATGTGAAAACATGAATCATTTTTTAACCCGACCGGGACTCGAACCTAGGACTTATGATTACTAAATTAAGGCGCTACCACTACACCACAGAAGGTTAAAAGGAATCCAACCTTATAGCTTATAACTGCTATACTTAGGAATGAACACATTCTAACTGAATGCCACTATGTTCATATTACAGATTCCCCAACCTCACTCGTGGCTTCATTTTAGCATTTAATTCAAATCCCAATCTCATTCGGGACATGAAATTAACAAATAAGCACATTACATATGTGAAAACATGAATCATTTTTTACCCCGACCGGGACTCGAACCTAGGACTTATGATTACTAAGTCAAGGCGCTACCACTAAAACCACAGAAGGTTAAAAGGAATCCAACCTTATAGCTTATATTTGCTATACTTAGGAATGAACGCATTCTAACTGAATGCCACTATGTTCATATTACAGATTCCCCAACCTCACTTGTGGCTTCATTTTAGCATTTAATTCAAATCCCAATCTCATTCGGGCCATGAAATTATCAAATAAGCACATTACATATGTGAAAACATGAATCATTTTTTACCCCGACCGGGACTCGAACCTAGGACTTATGATTACTAAGTCAAGGCGCTACCACTGCACCACAGAAGGTTAAAAGGAATCCAACCTTATAGCTTATATCTGCTATACATAGGAATGAACGCATTCTAACTGAATGCCACTATGTTCATATTACAGATTCCCCAAACTCACTCGTGGCTTCATTTTAGCACTTAATTCAAATCCCAATCTCATTCGGGCCATGAAATTATCAAATAACCACATCACATATGTGAAAACATGAATCATTTTTTACCCCGAACGGGACTCGAACCTAGGACTTATGATTACTAAGTTAAGGCGCTACCACTACACCACAAAAGGTTAACAGGAATCCAACCTTATAGCTTATATCTGCTATACTTAGGAATGAACGCATTCTAACTGAATGCCACTATGTTCATATTACAGATTCCCCAACCTCACTCGTGGCTTCATTTTAGTATTTAATTCAAATCCCAATCTCATTCGGGCCATGAAATTATCAAATAAGCACATTACATATGTGAAAACATGAATCATTTTTTACCCCGACTGGGATTCGAACCTAGGACTAATGATTACTAAGTCAAAGCGCTACCACTACACCACAGAAGGTTAAAAGGAATCCAACCTTATAGCTTATTTCTGCTATACACTATGTTCATATTACAGATTCCCCAACCTCACTCGTGGCTTCATTTTAGTATTTAATTCAAATCCCAATCTCATTCAGGATATGAAATTATCAAATAAGCACATTACATATGTGAAAACATGAATAATTTTTTACCCCGACCAGGACTCGAACCTAGGACTTATGATTACTAAGTCAAGGCGCTACCACTACACCACAGAAGGTTAAAAGGAATCCAACCTTATAGCTTATATCTGCTATACTTAGGAATGATCGCATTCTAACTGAATGCCACAATGTTCATATTACAGATTCCCCAACCTCACTCGTGGCTTCATTTTAGCATTTAATTCAAATCCCAATCTCATTCGGGCCATGAAATTATCAAATAAGCACATTACGTATGTGAAAACATGAATAATTTTTTACCCCAACCGGGACTCGAACCTAGGACTTATGTTTACTAAGTCAAAGCGCTACCACTACACCACAGAAGGTTAAAAGGAATCCAACATTATAGCTTATATCTGCTATACTTAGGAATGAACGCATTCTAACTGAATGCCACTATGTTCATATTGCAGATTCCCCAACCTCACTCGTGGCTTCATTTTAGCATTTAATTCAAATCCCAATCTCATTCGGGCCATGAAATTATCAAATAAGCACATTACATATGTGAAAACATGAATCATTTTTTACCCCGACCGGGACTCGAACCTAGGACTTATGATTACTAAATCAAGGCGCTACCACTACACCACAGAAGGTTAAAAGGAATCCAACCTTATAGCTTATAACTGCTATACTTAGGAATGAACACATTCTAACTGAATGCCACTATGTTCATATTACAGATTCCCCAACCTCACTCGTAGCTTCATTTTAGCATTTAATTAAAATCCCAATTTCATTCAGGCCATGAATTTATCAAATAAGCACATTACATATGTGAAAACATATTCATTTTTTACCCCGAACGGGACTCGAACCTATGACTTATGATTACTAAATCAAGGCGCTACCACTACACCACAGAAGGTTAAAAGGAATCCAATTTTATAGCTTATAACTTCTATACTTAGGAATGAACACATTCTATCTGAATGCCACTATGTTCATATTACAGATTCCCCAAACTCACTCGTGGCTTCATTTTAGCATTTAATTCAAATCCCAATTTCATTCGGGCCATGAATTTATCAAATAAGCACATTACATATGTGAAAACATGAATCATTTTTTACCCTGACCGGGACTCGAGCCTAGGACTTACGATTACTAAGTCAAGGCGCTACCAAAAAAACCACAGAAGGATAAAAGGAATCCAACCTTATAGCTTATATTTGCTATACTTAGGAATGAACGCATTCTAACTGAATGCCACTATGTTCATATTACAGATTCCCCAACCTCACTTGTGGCTTCATTTTAGCATTTAATTCAAATCCCAATCTCATTCGTGCCATGAAATTATCAAATAAGCACATTACATATGTGAAAACATGAATCATTTTTTACCCCGACCGGGACTCGAACCTTGGACTTATGATTACTAAGTCAAGGCGCTACCAGTGCACCACAGAAGGTTAAAAGGAATCCAACCTTATAGCTTATATCTGCTATACTTAGGAATGAACGCATTCTAAGTGGAAGCCCCTATATACATATTAAAGATTCCCCAAACTCACTCGTGGCTTCATTTTAGCATTTAATTCAAATCCCAATCTCATTCGGGCCATGAAATTATCAAATAAGCACATTACATATGTGAAAACATGAATCATTTTTTACCCCGAACGGGACTCGAACCTAGGGCTTATGATTACTAAGTCAAGGCGCTACCACTACACCACAGAAGGTTAAAAGGAATCCAACCTTATAGTTTATATCTGCTATACTTAGGAATGAGCGCATTCTAACTGAATGCCACTATGTTCATATTACAGATTCCCCAACCTCACTCGTGGCTTCATTTTAGCATTTAATTCAAATCCCAATCTCATTCGGGCCATGAAATTATCAAATAAGCACATTACGTATGTGAAAATATGAATCATTTTTTACCCCGACCGGGACTCGAACCTAGGACTTATGATTACTAAGTCAAGGCGCTACCACTACACCACAGAAGGTTAAAAGGAATCCAACCTTATAGTTTATATCTGCTATACTTAGGAATGAGCGCATTCTAACTGAATGCCACTATGTTCATATTACAGATTCCCCAACCTCACTCGTGGCTTCATTTTAGCATTTAATTCAAATCCCAATCTCATTCGGGCCATGAAATTATCAAATAAGCACATTACATATGTGAAAACATGAATCATTTTTTAACCCGACCGGGACTCGAACCTAGGACTTATGATTACTAAATTAAGGCGCTACCACTACACCACAGAAGGTTAAAAGGAATCCAACCTTATAGCTTATAACTGCTATACTTAGGAATGAACACATTCTAACTGAATGCCACTATGTTCATATTACAGATTCCCCAACCTCACTCGTGGCTTCATTTTAGCATTTAATTCAAATCCCAATCTCATTTGGGACATGAAATTAACAAATAAGCACATTACATATGTGAAAACATGAATCATTTTTTACCCCGACCAGGACTCGAACCTAGGACTTATGATTACTAAGTCAAGGCGCTACCACTAAAACCACAGAAGGTTAAAAGGAATCCAACCTTATAGCTTATATTTGCTATACTTAGGAATGAACGCATTCTAACTGAATGCCACTATGTTCATATTACAGATTCCCCAACCTCACTTGTGGCTTCATTTTAGCATTTAATTCAAATCCCAATCTCATTCGGGCCATGAAATTATCAAATAAGCACATTACATATGTGAAAACATGAATCATTTTTTACCCCGACCGGGACTCGAACCTAGGACTTATGATTACTAAGTCAAGGCGCTACCACTGCACCACAGAAGGTTAAAAGGAATCCAACCTTATAGCTTATATCTGCTATACATAGGAATGAACGCATTCTAACTGAATGCCACTATGTTCATATTACAGATTCCCCAAACTCACTCGTGGCTTCATTTTAGCACTTAATTCAAATCCCAATCTCATTCGGGCCATGAAATTATCAAATAACCACATCACATATGTGAAAACATGAATCATTTTTTACCCCGAACGGGACTCGAACCTAGGACTTATGATTACTAAGTTAAGGCGCTACCACTACACCACAAAAGGTTATCAGGAATCCAACCTTATAGCTTATATCTGCTATACTTAGGAATGAACGCATTCTAACTGAATGCCACTATGTTCATATTACAGATTCCCCAACCTCACTCGTGGCTTCATTTTAGTATTTAATTCAAATCCCAATCTCATTCGGGCCATGAAATTATCAAATAAGCACATTACATATGTGAAAACATGAATCATTTTTTACCCCGACTGGGATTCGAACCTAGGACTAATGATTACTAAGTCAAAGCGCTACCACTACACCACAGAAGGTTAAAAGGAATCCAACCTTATAGCTTATTTCTGCTATACACTATGTTCATATTACAGATTCCCCAACCTCACTCGTGGCTTCATTTTAGTATTTAATTCAAATCCCAATCTCATTCGGGCCATGAAATTATCAAATAAGCACATTACATATGTGAAAACATGAATAATTTTTTACCCCGACTGGGATTCGAACCTAGGACTTATGATTACTAAGTCAAAGCGCTACCACTACACCACAGAAGGTTAAAAGGAATCCAACCTTATAGCTTATATCTGCTATACTTAGGAATTAACGCATTCTAACTGAATGCCACTATGTTCATATTACAGATTCCCCAACCTCACTCGTGGCTTCATTTTAGCATTTAATTCAAATCCCAATCTCATTTGGGCCATGAAATTATCAAATAAGCACATTACATATGTGAAAACATGAATAATTTTTTACCCCGACCGGGACTCGAACCTAGGACTTATGATTACTAAGTCAAAGCGCTACCACTACACCACAGAAGGTTAAAAGGAATCCAACCTTATAGCTTATATCTGCTATACTTAGGAATGAACGCATTCTAACTGAATGCCACTATGTTCATATTACAGATTCCCCAACCTCACTTGTGGCTTCATTTTAGCATTTAATTCAAATCCCAATCTCATTCGGGCCATGAAATTATCAAATAAGCACATTACATATGTGAAAACATGAATCATTTTTTACCCCGACCGGGACTCGAACCTAGGACTTATGATTACTAAGTCAAGGCGCTACCACTACACCACAGAAGGTTAAAAGGAATCCAACATTATAGCTTATATCTGCTATACTTAGGAATGAACGCATTCTAACTGAATGCCACTATGTTCATATTACAGATTCCCCAACCTCACTTGTGGCTTCATTTTAGCATTTAATTCAAATCCCAATCTCATTCGGGCCATGAAATTATCAAATAAGCACATTACATATGTGAAAACATGAATCATTTTTTACCCTGACCGGGACTCGAACCTAGGACTTATGATTACTAAGTCAAGGCGCTACCACTACAACACAGAAGGTTAAAAGGAATCCAACCTTATAGCTTATATCTGCTATACTTAGGAATGAACGCATTCTAACTGAATGCCACTATGTTCATATTACAGATTCCCCTACCTCACTTGTGGCTTCATTATAGCATTTAATTCAAATCCCAATCTCATTCGGGCCATGAAATTATCAAATAAGCACATTACATATGTGAAAACATGAATCATTTTTTACCCCGACCGGGACTCGAACCTAGGACTTATGATTACTAAATCAAGGCGCTACCACTAAAACCACAGAAGGTTAAAAGAAATCCAACTTTATAGCTTATATTTGCTATACTTAGGAATGAACGCATTCTAACTGAATGCCACTATGTTCATATTACAGATTCCCCAACCTCACTTGTGGCTTCATTTTAGCATTTAATTCAATTCCCAATCTCATTCGGGCCATGAAATTATCAAATAAGCACATTACATATGTGAAAACATGAATCATTTTTTACCCCGACCGGGACTCGAACCTAGGACTTATGATTACTAAATCAAGGCGCTACCACTACACCACAGAAGGTTAAAAGGAATCCAACCTTATAGCTTATAACTGCTATACTTAGGAATGAACACATTCTAACTGAATGCCACTATGTTCATATTACAGATTCCCCAACCTCACTCGTTGCTTCATTTTAGCATTTAATTCAAATCCCAATCTTATTCGGGCCATGAAATTATCAAATAAGCACATTGCATATGTGAAAATATGTATCATTTTTTACCCCGACCGGGACTCGAACCTAGGACTTATGATTACTAAGTCAAGGCGCTACCACTAAAACCACAGAATGTTAAAAGGAATCCAACCTTATAGCTTATATCTGCTATACTTAGGAATGAACGCATTCTAACTGAATGCCACTATGTTCATATTACAGATTCCCCAACCTCACTCGTGGCTTCATTTTGGCATTTAATTCAAATCCCAATTTCATTTGGGCCATGAATTTATCAAATAAGCACATTACATATGTGAAAACATGAATAATTTTTTACCCCGACCGGGACTCGAACCTAGGACTTATGATTACTAAGTCAAGGCGCTACCTCTAAAACCACAGGAGGTTAAAAGGAATCCAACCTTATAGCTTATATCTGCTATACTTAGGAATGAACGCATTATAACTGAATGCCACTATGTTCATATTACAGATTCCCCAACCTCACTTGTGGCTTCATTTTAGCATTTAATTCATATCCCAATCTCATTCGGGCCATGAAATTATCAAATAAGCACATTACATATATGAAAACATGAATCATTTTTTACCCCGACCGGGACTCGAACCTAAGACTTATGATTACTAAGTCAAGGCGCTACCACTGCACCACAGAAGGTTAAAAGGAATCCAACCTTATAGCTTATATCTGCTATACTTAGGAATGAACGCATTCTAACTGAATGCCACTATGTTCATATTACAGATTCCCCAAACTCACTCGTGGCTTCATTTTAGCATTTGATTCAAATCCCAATCTCATTCGGGCCATGAAATTATCAAATAAGCACATTACATATGTGAAAACATGAATCATTTTTTACCCCGACCGGGACTCGAGCCTAGGGCTTATGATTACTAAGTCAAGGCGCTACCACTACACCACAGAAGGTTAAAAGGAATCCAACCTTATAGCTTATATCTGCTATACTTAGGAATGAGCGCATTCTAACTGAATGCCACTATGTTCATATTACAGATTCCCCAACCTCACTCGTGGCTTCATTTTAGCATTTAATTCAAATCCCAATTTCATTCGGGCCATGAAATTATCAAATAAGCACATTACATATGTGAAAACATGAATCATTTTTTACCCCGAACGGGACTCGAACCTAGGACTAATGATTACTAAGTTAAGGCGCTACCACTACACCACAAAAGGTTAAAAGGAATCCAACCTTATAGCTTATATCTGCTATGCATTTGAATGAATGCATTCTAACTGAATGCCACTATGTTCATATTACAGATTCCCCAACCTCACTCTTGGCTTCATTTTAGCATTTAATTCAAATCCCAATCTCATTCGGGCCATGAAATTATCAAATAAGCACATTACATATTTGAAAACATGAATCATTTTTTTCCCCGACCGGGACTCGAACCTAGGACTTATGATTACTAATTCAAAGAGCTACCGTCACACCACAAAAGATTAAAAGGAATCCAACCTTATAGCTTATATCTGCTATACTTAGGAATGAACGCATTCTAACTGAATGCCACTATGTTCATATTACAGATTCCCCAACCTCACTCGTGGCTTCATTTTAGCATTTAATTCAAATCCCAATTTCATTCGGGCCATGAAATTATCAAATAAGCACATTACATATGTGAAAACATGAATCATTTTTTACCCCGACCGGGACTCGAACCTAAGACTTATGATTACTAAGTCAAGGCGCTACCACTGCACCACAGAAGGTTAAAAGGAATCCAACCTTATAGCTTATATCTGCTATACTTAGGAATGAACGCATTCTAACTGAATGCCACTATGTTCATATTACAGATTCCCCAAACTCACTCGTTGCTTCATTTTAGCATTTAATTCAAATCCCAATCTCATTCGGGCCATGAAATTATCAAATAAGCACATTACATATGTGCAAACATGAATCATTTTTTATCCCGACCGGGACTCGAACCTAGGGCTTATGATTACTAAGTCAAGGCGCTACCACTACACCACAGAAGGTTAAAAGGAATCCAACCTTATAGCTTATATCTGCTATACTTAGGAATGAGCGCATTCTAACTGAATGCCACTATGTTCATATTACAGATTCCCCAACCTCACTCGTGGCTTCATTTTAGCATTTAATTCAAATCCCAATTTCATTCGGGCCATGAAATTATCAAATAAGCACATTACATATGTGAAAACATGAATCATTTTTTACCCCGAACGGGACTCGAACCTAGGACTAATGATTACTAAGTTAAGGCGCTACCACTACACCACAAAAGGTTAAAAGGAATCCAACCTTATAGCTTATATCTGCTATACATTTGAATGAATGCATTCTAACTGAATGCCACTATGTTCATATTACAGATTCCCCAACCTCACTCTTGGCTTCATTTTAGCATTTAATTCAAATCCCAATCTCATTCGGGCCATGAAATTATCAAATAAGCACATTACATATTTGAAAACATGAATCATTTTTTACCCCGACCGGGACTCGAACCTAGGACTTATGATTACTAAGTCAAAGAGCTACCGTCACACCACAAAAGATTAAAAGGAATCCAACCTTATAGCTTATATCTGCTATACTTAGGAATGAACGCATTCTAACTGAATGCCACTATGTTCATATTACAGATTCCCCAACCTCACTCGTGGCTTCATTTTAGCATTTAATTCAAATCCCAATTTCATTCGGGCCATGAAATTATCAAATAAGCACATTACATATGTGAAAACATGAATCATTTTTTACCCCGACCGGGACTCGAACCTAAGACTTATGATTACTAAGTCAAGGCGCTACCACTGCACCACAGAAGGTTAAAAGGAATCCAACCTTATAGCTTATATCTGCTATACTTAGGAATGAACGCATTCTAACTGAATGCCACTATGTTCATATTACAGATTCCCCAAACTCACTCGTTGCTTCATTTTAGCATTTAATTCAAATCCCAATCTCATTCGGGCCATGAAATTATCAAATAAGCACATTACATATGTGCAAACATGAATCATTTTTTATCCCGACCAGGACTCGAACCTAGGGCTTATGATTACTAAGTCAAGGCGCTACCACTACACCACAGAAGGTTAAAAGGAATCCAACCTTATAGCTTATATCTGCTATACTTAGGAATGAGCGCATTCTAACTGAATGCCACTATGTTCATATTACAGATTCCCCAACCTCACTCGTGGCTTCATTTTAGCATTTAATTCAAATCCCAATTTCATTCGGGCCATGAAATTATCAAATAAGCACATTACATATGTGAAAACATGAATCATTTTTTACCCCGAACGGGACTCGAACCTAGGACTAATGATTACTAAGTTAAGGCGCTACCACTACACCACAAAAGGTTAAAAGGAATCCAACCTTATAGCTTATATCTGCTATACTTTTGAATGAATGCATTCTAACTGAATGCCACTATGTTCATATTACAGATTCCCCAACCTCACTTGTGGCTTCATTTTAGCATTTAATTCAAATCCCAATCTCATTCGGGCCATGAAATTATCAAATAAGCACATTACATATTTGAAAACATGAATCATTTTTTACCCCGACCGGGACTCGAACCTAGGACTTATGATTACTAAGTCAAAGCGCTACCACCACACCACAGAAGGTTAAAAGGAATCCAACCTTATAGCTTATATCTGCTATACTTAGGAATGAACGCATTCTAACTGAATGCCACTATGTTCATATTACAGATTCCCCAACCTCACTCGTGGCTTCATTTTAGCATTTAATTCAAATCCCAATCTCATGCGGGCCATGAAATTATCACATAAGCACATTATATATGTGAAAACCTGAATCATTTTTTACCCCGACCGGAAGTCGAACCTAGGACTTATGATTACTAAGTCAAGGCGCTACCACTACACCACAGAAGGTTAAAAGGAATCCAACCTTATAGCTTATATCTGCTATACTTAGGAATGAACGCATTATAACTGAATGCCACTATGTTCATATTACAGATTCCCCAACCTCACTCGTGGCTTCATTTTAGCATTTAATTCAAATCCCAATCTCATTCGGGCCATGAAATTATCAAATAACCACATTACATATGTGAAAACATGAATCATTTTTTACCCCGAACGGGACTCGAACCTAGGACTTATGATTACTAAGTTAAGGCGCTACCACTACACCACAAAAGGTTAACAGGAATCCAACCTTATAGCTTATATCTGCTATACTTAGGAATGAATGCATTCTAACTGAATGCCACTATGTTCATATTACAGATTCCCCAAACTCACTCGTGGCTTCATTTTAGCATTTAATTCAAATCCCAATCTCATTCGGGCCATGAAATTATCAAATAAGCACATTACATATGTGAAAACATGAATCATTTTTTACCCCGACCGGGACTCGAACCTAGGACTTATGATTACTAAGTCAAGGCGCTACCACTAAAACCACAGAAGGTTAAAAGGAATCCAACCTTATAGCTTATATCTGCTATACTTAGGAATGAACGCATTCTAACTAAATGCCACTATGTTCATATTACAGATTCCCCAACCTCACTCGTGGCTTCATTTTAGCATTTAATTCAAATCCCAATCTCATTCGGGCCATGAAATTATCAAATAAGCACATTACATATGTGAAAACATGAATCATTTTTTACCCCGACCGGGACTCGAACCTAGGACTTATGATTACTAAGTCAAGGCGCTACCACTGCACCACAGAAGGTTAAAAGGAATCCAACCTTATAGCTTATATCTGCTATACATAGGAATGAACGCATTCTAACTGAATGCCACTATGTTCATATTACAGATTCCCCAAACTCACTCGTGGCTTCATCTTAGCATTTAATTCAAATCCCAATCTCATTCGGGCCATGAAATTATAAAATAACCACATTACATATGTGAAAACATGAATCATTTTTTGCCCCGAACGGGACTCGAACCTAGGACTTATGATTACTAAGTTAAGGCGCTACCACTACACCACAAAAGGTTAACAGGAATCCAACCTTATAGCTTATATCTGCTATACTTAGGAATGAACGCATTCTAACTGAATGCCACTATGTTCATATTACAGATTCCCCAACCTCACTCGTGGCTTCATTTTAGCATTTAATTCAAATCCCAATCTCATTCGGGCCATGAAATTATCAAATAAGCACATTACATATGTGAAAACATGAATCATTTTTTACCCCGACCGGGACTCGAACCTAGGACTAATGATTACTAAGTCAAAGCGCTACCACTACACCACAGAAGGTTAAAAGGAATCCAACCGTATAGCTTATATTGCTTCTTAGGAATGAACGCATTCTAACTGAATGCCACTATGTTCATATTACAGATTCCCCAACCTCACTCGTGGCTTCATTTTAGCATTTAATTCAAATCCCTATCTCATTCGGGCCATGAAATTATCAAAAAAGCACATTACATATGTGAAAACATGAATCATTTTTTACCCCGACCGGGACTCGAACCTAGGACTTATGATTACTAAGTCAAGGCGCTACCACTACACCACAGAAGGTTAAAAGGAATCCAACCTTATAGCTTATATCTGCTATACTTAGGAATGAACGCATTCTAACTGAATGCCACTATGTTCATATTACAGATTCCCCAACCTCACTCGTGGCTTCATTTTAGCATTTAATTCAAATCCCAATCTCATTCGGGCCATGAAATTATCAAATAAGCACATTACATATGTGAAAACATGAATCATTTTTTACCCCGACCGGGACTCGAACCTAGGACTTATGATTACTAAGTCAAGGCGCTACCACTACACCACAGAAGGTTAAAAGGAATCCAACCTTATAGCTTATATCTGCTATACTTAGGAATGAACGCATTCTAACTGAATGCCACTATGTTCATATTACAGATTCCCCAACCTCACTTGTGGCTTCATTTTAGCATTTAATTCAAATCCCAATCTCATTCGGGCCATGAAATTATCAAATAAGCACATTACATATGTGAAAACATGAATCATTTTTTACCCCGACCGGGACTCGAACCTAGGACTTATGATTACTAAGTCAAAGCGCTACCACTACACCACAGAAGGTTAAAAGGAATCCAACCTTATAGCTTATATCTGCTATACTTAGGAATGAACGCATTCTAACTGAATGCCACTATGTTCATATTACAGATTCCCCAACCTCACTCGTGGCTTCATTTTAGCATTTAATTCAATTCCCAATCTCATTCGGGCCATGAAATTATCAAATAAGCACATTACATATGTGAAAACATGAATCATTTTTTACCCCGACCGGGACTCGAACCTAGGACTTATGATTACTAAGTCAAGGCGCTACCACTACACCACAGAAGGTTAAAAGGAATCCAACATTATAGCTTATATCTGCTATACTTAGGAATGAACGCATTCTAACTGAATGCCACTATGTTCATATTACAGATTCCCCAACCTCACTCGTGGCTTCATTTTAGCATTTAATTCAAATCCCAATCTCATTCGGGCCATGAAATTATCAAATAAGCACATTACATATGTGAAAACATGAATCATTTTTTACCCCGACCGGGACTCGAACCTAGGACTTATGATTACTAAGTCAAGGCGCTACCACTACAACACAGAAGGTTAAAAGGAATCCAACCTTATAGCTTATATCTGCTATACTTAGGAATGAACGCATTCTAACTGAATGCCACTATGTTCATATTACAGATTCCCCAACCTCACTCGTGGCTTCATTATAGCATTTAATTCAAATCCCAATCTCATTCGGGCCATGAAATTATCAAAAAAGCACATTACATATGTGAAAACATGAATCATTTTTTACCCCGACCGGGACTCGAACCTAGGACTTATGATTACTAAATCAAGGCGCTACCACTACAACCACAGAAGGTTAAAAGGAATCCAACTTTATAGCTTATATTTGCTATACTTAGGAATGAACGCATTCTAACTGAATGCCACTATGTTCATATTACAGATTCCCCAACCTCACTTGTGGCTTCATTTTAGCATTTAATTCAAATCCCAATCTCATTCGGGCCATGAAATTATCAAATAAGCACATTACATATGTGAAAACATGAATCATTTTTTACCCCGACCGGGATTCGAACCTAGGACTTATCATTACTAAATCAAGGCGCTACCACTACACCACAGAAGGTTAAAAGGAATCCAACCTTATAGCTTATAACTGCTATACTTAGGAATGAACACATTCTAACTGAATGCCACTATGTTCATATTACAGATTCCCCAACCTCACTCGTGGCTTCATTTTAGCATTTAATTCAAATCCCAATCTCATTCGGGCCATGAAATTATCAAATAAGCACATTACATATGTGAAAACATGAATCATTTTTTACCCCGACCGGGACTCGAACCTAGGACTTATGATTACTAAGTCAAGGCGCTACCACTACACCACAGAAGGTTAAAAGGAATCCAACCTTATAGCTTATATCTGCTATACTTAGGAATGAACGCATTCTAACTGAATGCCACTATGTTCATATTACAGATTCCCCAACCTCACTCGTGGCTTCATTTTAGCATTTAATTCAAATCCCAATCTCATTCGGGCCATGAAATTATCAAATAAGCACATTACATATGTGAAAACATGAATCATTTTTTACCCCGACCGGGACTCGAACCTAGGACTTATGATTACTAAGTCAAAGCGCTACCACTACACCACAGAAGGTTAAAAGGAATCCAACCTTATAGCTTATATCTGCTATACTTAGGAATGAACGCATTCTAACTGAATGCCACTATGTTCATATTACAGATTCCCCAACCTCACTCGTGGCTTCATTTTAGCATTTAATTCAAATCCCAATCTCATTCGGGCCATGAAATTATCAAATAAGCACATTACATATGTGAAAACATGAATCATTTTTTACCCCGACCGGGACTCGAACCTAGGACTTATGATTACTAAGTCAAGGCGCTACCACTACACCACAGAAGGTTAAAAGGAATCCAACCTTATAGCTTATATCTGCTATACTTAGGAATGAACGCATTCTAACTGAATGCCACTATGTTCATATTACAGATTCCCCAACCTCACTTGTGGCTTCATTTTAGCATTTAATTCAAATCCCAATCTCATTCGGGCCATGAAATTATCAAATAAGCACATTACATATGTGAAAACATGAATCATTTTTTACCCCGACCGGGACTCGAACCTAGGACTTATGATTACTAAGTCAAGGCGCTACCACTACAACCACAGAAGGTTAAAAGGAATCCAACCTTATAGCTTATATCTGCTATACTTAGGAATGAACGCATTCTAACTGAATGCCACTATGTTCATATTACAGATTCCCCAACCTCACTCGTGGCTTCATTTTAGCATTTAATTCAAATCCCAATCTCATTCGGGCCATGAAATTATCAAATAAGCACATTACATATGTGAAAACATGAATCATTTTTTACCCCGACCGGGACTCGAACCTAGGACTTATGATTACTAAGTCAAGGCGCTACCACTACACCACAGAAGGTTAAAAGGAATCCAACCTTATAGCTTATATCTGCTATACTTAGGAATGAACACATTCTAACTGAATGCCACTATGTTCATATTACAGATTCCCCAACCTCACTCGTGGCTTCATTTTAGCATTTAATTCAAATCCCAATCTCATTCGGGCCATGAAATTATCAAATAAGCACATTACATATGTGAAAACATGAATCATTTTTTACCCCGACCGGGACTCGAACCTAGGACTTATGATTACTAAGTCAAGGCGCTACCACTACACCACAGAAGGTTAAAAGGAATCCAACCTTATAGCTTATATCTGCTATACTTAGGAATGAACGCATTCTAACTGAATGCCACTATGTTCATATTACAGATTCCCCAACCTCACTCGTGGCTTCATTTTAGCATTTAATTCAAATCCCAATCTCATTCGGGCCATGAAATTATCAAATAAGCACATTACATATGTGAAAACATGAATCATTTTTTACCCCGACCGGGACTCGAACCTAGGACTTATGATTACTAAGTCAAGGCGCTACCACTACACCACAGAAGGTTAAAAGGAATCCAACCTTATAGCTTATATCTGCTATACTTAGGAATGAACGCATTCTAACTGAATGCCACTATGTTCATATTACAGATTCCCCAACCTCACTCGTGGCTTCATTTTAGCATTTAATTCAAATCCCAATCTCATTCGGGCCATGAAATTATCAAATAAGCACATTACATATGTGAAAACATGAATCATTTTTTACCCCGACCGGGACTCGAACCTAGGACTTATGATTACTAAGTCAAGGCGCTACCACTACACCACAGAAGGTTAAAAGGAATCCAACCTTATAGCTTATATCTGCTATACTTAGGAATGAACGCATTCTAACTGAATGCCACTATGTTCATATTACAGATTCCCCAACCTCACTCGTGGCTTCATTTTAGCATTTAATTCAAATCCCAATCTCATTCGGGCCATGAAATTATCAAATAAGCACATTACATATGTGAAAACATGAATCATTTTTTACCCCGACCGGGACTCGAACCTAGGACTTATGATTACTAAGTCAAGGCGCTACCACTACACCACAGAAGGTTAAAAGGAATCCAACCTTATAGCTTATATCTGCTATACTTAGGAATGAACGCATTCTAACTGAATGCCACTATGTTCATATTACAGATTCCCCAACCTCACTCGTGGCTTCATTTTAGCATTTAATTCAAATCCCAATCTCATTCGGGCCATGAAATTATCAAATAAGCACATTACATATGTGAAAACATGAATCATTTTTTACCCCGACCGGGACTCGAACCTAGGACTTATGATTACTAAGTCAAGGCGCTACCACTACACCACAGAAGGTTAAAAGGAATCCAACCTTATAGCTTATATCTGCTATACTTAGGAATGAACGCATTCTAACTGAATGCCACTATGTTCATATTACAGATTCCCCAACCTCACTCGTGGCTTCATTTTAGCATTTAATTCAAATCCCAATCTCATTCGGGCCATGAAATTATCAAATAAGCACATTACATATGTGAAAACATGAATCATTTTTTACCCCGACCGGGACTCGAACCTAGGACTTATGATTACTAAGTCAAGGCGCTACCACTACACCACAGAAGGTTAAAAGGAATCCAACCTTATAGCTTATATCTGCTATACTTAGGAATGAACGCATTCTAACTGAATGCCACTATGTTCATATTACAGATTCCCCAACCTCACTCGTGGCTTCATTTTAGCATTTAATTCAAATCCCAATCTCATTCGGGCCATGAAATTATCAAATAAGCACATTACATATGTGAAAACATGAATCATTTTTTACCCCGACCGGGACTCGAACCTAGGACTTATGATTACTAAGTCAAGGCGCTACCACTACACCACAGAAGGTTAAAAGGAATCCAACCTTATAGCTTATATCTGCTATACTTAGGAATGAACGCATTCTAACTGAATGCCACTATGTTCATATTACAGATTCCCCAACCTCACTCGTGGCTTCATTTTAGCATTTAATTCAAATCCCAATCTCATTCGGGCCATGAAATTATCAAATAAGCACATTACATATGTGAAAACATGAATCATTTTTTACCCCGACCGGGACTCGAACCTAGGACTTATGATTACTAAGTCAAGGCGCTACCACTAAAACCACAGAAGGTTAAAAGGAATCCAACCTTATAGCTTATATCTGCTATACTTAGGAATGAACGCATTCTAACTGAATGCCACTATGTTCATATTACAGATTCCCCAACCTCACTCGTGGCTTCATTTTAGCATTTAATTCAAATCCCAATCTCATTCGGGCCATGAAATTATCAAATAAGCACATTACATATGTGAAAACATGAATCATTTTTTACCCCGACCGGGACTCGAACCTAGGACTTATGATTACTAAGTCAAGGCGCTACCACTGCACCACAGAAGGTTAAAAGGAATCCAACCTTATAGCTTATATCTGCTATACATAGGAATGAACGCATTCTAACTGAATGCCACTATGTTCATATTACAGATTCCCCAAACTCACTCGTGGCTTCATCTTAGCATTTAATTCAAATCCCAATCTCATTCGGGCCATGAAATTATAAAATAACCACATTACATATGTGAAAACATGAATCATTTTTTGCCCCGAACGGGACTCGAACCTAGGACTTATGATTACTAAGTTAAGGCGCTACCACTACACCACAAAAGGTTAACAGGAATCCAACCTTATAGCTTATATCTGCTATACTTAGGAATGAACGCATTCTAACTGAATGCCACTATGTTCATATTACAGATTCCCCAACCTCACTCGTGGCTTCATTTTAGTATTTAATTCAAATCCCAATCTCATTCGGGCCATGAAATTATCAAATAAGCACATTACATATGTGAAAACATGAATCATTTTTTACCCCGACTGGGATTCGAACCTAGGACTAATGATTACTAAGTCAAAGCGCTACCACTACACCACAGAAGGTTAAAAGGAATCCAACCGTATAGCTTATTTCTGCTATACACTATGTTTCTTATTACAGATTCCCCAACCTCACTCGTGGCTTCATTTTAGTATTTAATTCAAATCCCTATCTCATTCGGGCCATGAAATTATCAAAAAAGCACATTACATATGTGAAAACATGAATCATTTTTTACCCCGACTGGGATTCGAACCTAGGACTTATGATTACTAAGTCAAAGCGCTACCACTACACCACAGAAGGTTAAAAGGAATCCAACCTTATAGCTTATATCTGCTATACTTAGGAATTAACGCATTCTAACTGAATGCCACTATGTTCATATTACAGATTCCCCAACCTCACTCGTGGCTTCATTTTAGCATTTAATTCAAATCCCAATCTCATTTGGGCCATGAAATTATCAAATAAGCACATTACATATGTGAAAACATGAATAATTTTTTACCCCGACCGGGACTCGAACCTAGGACTTATGATTACTAAGTCAAAGCGCTACCACTACACCACAGAAGGTTAAAAGGAATCCAACCTTATAGCTTATATCTGCTATACTTAGGAATGAACGCATTCTAACTGAATGCCACTATGTTCATATTACAGATTCCCCAACCTCACTTGTGGCTTCATTTTAGCATTTAATTCAAATCCCAATCTCATTCGGGCCATGAAATTATCAAATAAGCACATTACATATGTGAAAACATGAATAATTTTTTACCCCGACCGGGACTCGAACCTAGGACTTATGATTACTAAGTCAAAGCGCTACCACTACACCACAGAAGGTTAAAAGGAATCCAACCTTATAGCTTATATCTGCTATACTTAGGATTGAACGCATTCTAACTGAATGCCACTATGTTCATATTACAGATTCCCCAACCTCACTTGTGGCTTCATTTTAGCATTTAATTCAATTCCCAATCTCATTCGGGCCATGAAATTATCAAATAAGCACATTACATATGTGAAAACATGAATCATTTTTTACCCCGACCGGGACTCGAACCTAGGACTTATGATTACTAAGTCAAGGCGCTACCACTACACCACAGAAGGTTAAAAGGAATCCAACATTATAGCTTATATCTGCTATACTTAGGAATGAACGCATTCTAACTGAATGCCACTATGTTCATATTACAGATTCCCCAACCTCACTTGTGGCTTCATTTTAGCATTTAATTCAAATCCCAATCTCATTCGGGCCATGAAATTATCAAATAAGCACATTACATATGTGAAAACATGAATCATTTTTTACCCCGACCGGGACTCGAACCTAGAACTTATGATTACTAAGTCAAGGCGCTACCACTACAACACAGAAGGTTAAAAGGAATCCAACCTTATAGCTTATATCTGCTATACTTAGGAATGAACGCATTCTAACTGAATGCCACTATGTTCATATTACAGATTCCCCTACCTCACTCGTGGCTTCATTATAGCATTTAATTCAAATCCCAATCTCATTCGGGCCATGAAATTATCAAATAAGCACATTACATATGTGAAAACATGAATCATTTTTTACCCCGACCGGGACTCGAACCTAGGACTTATGATTACTAAATCAAGGCGCTACCACTAAAACCACAGAAGGTTAAAAGAAATCCAACTTTATAGCTTATATTTGCTATACTTAGGAATGAACGCATTCTAACTGAATGCCACTATGTTCATATTACAGATTCCCCAACCTCACTTGTGGCTTCATTTTAGCATTTAATTCAAATCCCAATCTCATTCGGGCCATGAAATTATCAAATAAGCACATTACATATGTGAAAACATGAATCATTTTTTACCCCGACCGGGATTCGAACCTAGGACTTATCATTACTAAATCAAGGCGCTACCACTACACCACAGAAGGTTAAAAGGAATCCAACCTTATAGCTTATAACTGCTATACTTAGGAATGAACACATTCTAACTGAATGCCACTATGTTCATATTACAGATTCCCCAACCTCACTCGTGGCTTCATTTTAGTATTTAATTCAAATCCCAATCTCATTCGGGCCATGAAATTATCAAAAAAGCACATTACATATGTGAAAACATGAATCATTTTTTACCCCGACTGGGATTCGAACCTAGGACTTATGATTACTAAGTCAAAGCGCTACCACTACACCACAGAAGGTTAAAAGGAATCCAACCTTATAGCTTATATCTGCTATACTTAGGAATTAACGCATTCTAACTGAATGCCACTATGTTCATATTACAGATTCCCCAACCTCACTCGTGGCTTCATTTTAGCATTTAATTCAAATCCCAATCTCATTTGGGCCATGAAATTATCAAATAAGCACATTACATATGTGAAAACATGAATAATTTTTTACCCCGACCGGGACTCGAACCTAGGACTTATGATTACTAAGTCAAAGCGCTACCACTACACCACAGAAGGTTAAAAGGAATCCAACCTTATAGCTTATATCTGCTATACTTAGGAATGAACGCATTCTAACTGAATGCCACTATGTTCATATTACAGATTCCCCAACCTCACTTGTGGCTTCATTTTAGCATTTAATTCAAATCCCAATCTCATTCGGGCCATGAAATTATCAAATAAGCACATTACATATGTGAAAACATGAATCATTTTTTACCCCGACCGGGACTCAAACCTAGGACTTATGATTACTAAGTCAAGGCGCTACCACTACACCACAGAAGGTTAAAAGGAATCCATCATTATAGCTTATATCTGCTATACTTAGGAATGAACGCATTCTAACTGAATGCCACTATGTTCATATTACAGATTCCCCAACCTCACTTGTGGCTTCATTTTAGCATTTAATTCAAATCCCAATCTCATTCGGGCCATGAAATTATCAAATAAGCACATTACATATGTGAAAACATGAATCATTTTTTACCCCGACCGGGACTCGAACCTAGGACTTATGATTACTAAGTCAAGGCGCTACCACTACAACACAGAAGGTTAAAAGGAATCCAACCTTATAGCTTATATCTGCTATACTTAGGAATGAACGCATTCTAACTGAATGCCACTATGTTCATATTACAGATTCCCCAACCTCACTCGTGGCTTCATTATAGCATTTAATTCAAATCCCAATCTCATTCGGGCCATGAAATTATCAAATAAGCACATTACATATGTGAAAACATGAATCATTTTTTACCCCGACCGGGACTCGAACCTAGGACTTATGATTACTAAATCAAGGCGCTACCACTAAAACCACAGAAGGTTAAAAGAAATCCAACTTTATAGCTTATATTTGCTATACTTAGGAATGAACACATTCTAACTGAATGCCACTATGTTCATATTACAGATTCCCCAACCTCACTTGTGGCTTCATTTTAGCATTTAATTCAAATCCCAATCTCATTCGGGCCATGAAATTATCAAATAAGCACATTACATATGTGAAAACATGAATCATTTTTTACCCCGACCGGGACTCGAACCTAGGACCTATCATTACTACTAAATCAAGGCGCTACCACTACACCACAGAAGGTTAAAAGGAATCCAACCTTATAGCTTATAACTGCTATACTTAGGAATGAACACATTCTAACTGAATGCCACTATGTTCATATTACAGATTCCCCAACCTCACTCGTTGCTTCATTTTAGCATTTAATTCAAATCCCAATCTTATTCGGGCCATGAAATTATCAAATAAGCACATTACATATGTGAAAATATGTATCATTTTTTACCCCGACCGGGACTTGAACCTAGGACTTATGATTACTAAGTCAAGGCGCTACCACTAAAACCACAGAAGGTTAAAAGGAATCCAACCTTATAGCTTATATCTGCTATACTTAGGAATGAACGCATTCTAACTGAATGCCACTATGTTCATATTTCAGATTCCCCAACCTCACTCGTGGCTTCATTTTGGCATTTAATTCAAATCCCAATTTCATTTGGGCCATGAAATTATCAAATAAGCACATTACATATGTGCAAACATGAATCATTTTTTATCCCGACCGGGACTCGAACCTAGGGCTTATGATTACTAAGTCAAGGCGCTACCTCTAAAACCACAGAAGGTTAAAAGGAATCCAACCTTATAGCTTATATCTGCTATACTTAGGAATGAGCGCATTCTAACTGAATGCCACTATGTTCATATTACAGATTCCCCAACCTCACTCGTGGCTTCATTTTAGCATTTAATTCAAATCCCAATTTCATTCGGGCCATGAAATTATCAAATAAGCACATTACATATGTGAAAACATGAATCATTTTTTACCCCGAACGGGACTCGAACCTAGGACTAATGATTACTAAGTTAAGGCGCTACCACTACACCACAAAAGGTTAAAAGGAATCCAACCTTATAGCTTATATCTGCTATACTTTTGAATGAATGCATTCTAACTGAATGCCACTATGTTCATATTACAGATTCCCCAACCTCACTTGTGGCTTCATTTTAGCATTTAATTCAAATCCCAATCTCATTCGGGCCATGAAATTATCAAATAAGCACATTACATATTTGAAAACATGAATCATTTTTTACCCCGACCGGGACTCGAACCTAGGACTTATGATTACTAAGTCAAAGCGCTACCACCACACCACAGAAGGTTAAAAGGAATCCAACCTTATAGCTTATATCTGCTATACTTAGGAATGAACGCATTCTAACTGAATGCCACTATGTTCATATTACAGATTCCCCAACCTCACTCGTGGCTTCATTTTAGCATTTAATTCAAATCCCAATCTCATGCGGGCCATGAAATTATCACATAAGCACATTATATATGTGAAAACCTGAATCATTTTTTACCCCGACCGGAAGTCGAACCTAGGACTTATGATTACTAAGTCAAGGCGCTACCACTACACCACAGAAGGTTAAAAGGAATCCAACCTTATAGCTTATATCTGCTATACTTAGGAATGAACGCATTATAACTGAATGCCACTATGTTCATATTACAGATTCCCCAACCTCACTCGTGGCTTCATTTTAGCATTTAATTCAAATCCCAATCTCATTCGGGCCATGAAATTATCAAATAACCACATTACATATGTGAAAACATGAATCATTTTTTACCCCGAACGGGACTCGAACCTAGGACTTATGATTACTAAGTTAAGGCGCTACCACTACACCACAAAAGGTTAACAGGAATCCAACCTTATAGCTTATATCTGCTATACTTAGGAATGAATGCATTCTAACTGAATGCCACTATGTTCATATTACAGATTCCCCAAACTCACTCGTGGCTTCATTTTAGCATTTAATTCAAATCCCAATCTCATTCGGGCCATGAAATTATCAAATAAGCACATTACATATGTGAAAACATGAATCATTTTTTACCCCGACCGGGACTCGAACCTAGGACTTATGATTACTAAGTCAAGGCGCTACCACTAAAACCACAGAAGGTTAAAAGGAATCCAACCTTATAGCTTATATCTGCTATACTTAGGAATGAACGCATTCTAACTAAATGCCACTATGTTCATATTACAGATTCCCCAACCTCACTCGTGGCTTCATTTTAGCATTTAATTCAAATCCCAATCTCATTCGGGCCATGAAATTATCAAATAAGCACATTACATATGTGAAAACATGAATCATTTTTTACCCCGACCGGGACTCGAACCTAGGACTTATGATTACTAAGTCAAGGCGCTACCACTGCACCACAGAAGGTTAAAAGGAATCCAACCTTATAGCTTATATCTGCTATACATAGGAATGAACGCATTCTAACTGAATGCCACTATGTTCATATTACAGATTCCCCAAACTCACTCGTGGCTTCATCTTAGCATTTAATTCAAATCCCAATCTCATTCGGGCCATGAAATTATAAAATAACCACATTACATATGTGAAAACATGAATCATTTTTTGCCCCGAACGGGACTCGAACCTAGGACTTATGATTACTAAGTTAAGGCGCTACCACTACACCACAAAAGGTTAACAGGAATCCAACCTTATAGCTTATATCTGCTATACTTAGGAATGAACGCATTCTAGCTGAATGCCACTATGTTCATATTACAGATTCCCCAACCTCACTCGTGGCTTCATTTTAGTATTTAATTCAAATCCCAATCTCATTCGGGCCATGAAATTATCAAATAAGCACATTACATATGTGAAAACATGTATCATTTTTTACCCCGACTGGGATTCGAACCTAGGACTAATGATTACTAAGTCAAAGCGCTACCACTACACCACAGAAGGTTAAAAGGAATCCAACCGTATAGCTTATTTCTGCTATACACTATGTTTCTTATTACAGATTCCCCAACCTCACTCGTGGCTTCATTTTAGTATTTAATTCAAATCCCTATCTCATTCGGGCCATGAAATTATCAAAAAAGCACATTACATATGTGAAAACATGAATCATTTTTTACCCCGACTGGGATTCGAACCTAGGACTTATGATTACTAAGTCAAAGCGCTACCACTACACCACAGAAGGTTAAAAGGAATCCAACCTTATAGCTTATATCTGCTATACTTAGGAATTAACGCATTCTAACTGAATGCCACTATGTTCATATTACAGATTCCCCAACCTCACTCGTGGCTTCATTTTAGCATTTAATTCAAATCCCAATCTCATTTGGGCCATGAAATTATCAAATAAGCACATTACATATGTGAAAACATGAATAATTTTTTACCCCGACCGGGACTCGAACCTAGGACTTATGATTACTAAGTCAAAGCGCTACCACTACACCACAGAAGGTTAAAAGGAATCCAACCTTATAGCTTATATCTGCTATACTTAGGAATGAACGCATTCTAACTGAATGCCACTATGTTCATATTACAGATTCCCCAACCTCACTTGTGGCTTCATTTTAGCATTTAATTCAAATCCCAATCTCATTCAGGCCATGAAATTATCAAATAAGCACATTACATATGTGAAAACATGAATAATTTTTTACCCCGACCGGGACTCGAACCTAGGACTTATGATTACTAAGTCAAAGCGCTACCACTACACCACAGAAGGTTAAAAGGAATCCAACCTTATAGCTTATATCTGCTATACTTAGGATTGAACGCATTCTAACTGAATGCCACTATGTTCATATTACAGATTCCCCAACCTCACTTGTGGCTTCATTTTAGCATTTAATTCAATTCCCAATCTCATTCGGGCCATGAAATTATCAAATAAGCACATTACATATGTGAAAACATGAATCATTTTTTACCCCGACCGGGACTCGAACCTAGGACTTATGATTACTAAGTCAAGGCGCTACCACTACACCACAGAAGGTTAAAAGGAATCCAACATTATAGCTTATATCTGCTATACTTAGGAATGAACGCATTCTAACTGAATGCCACTATGTTCATATTACAGATTCCCCAACCTCACTTGTGGCTTCATTTTAGCATTTAATTCAAATCCCAATCTCATTCGGGCCATGAAATTATCAAATAAGCACATTACATATGTGAAAACATGAATCATTTTTTACCCCGACCGGGACTCGAACCTAGAACTTATGATTACTAAGTCAAGGCGCTACCACTACAACACAGAAGGTTAAAAGGAATCCAACCTTATAGCTTATATCTGCTATACTTAGGAATGAACGCATTCTAACTGAATGCCACTATGTTCATATTACAGATTCCCCTACCTCACTCGTGGCTTCATTATAGCATTTAATTCAAATCCCAATCTCATTCGGGCCATGAAATTATCAAATAAGCACATTACATATGTGAAAACATGAATCATTTTTTACCCCGACCGGGACTCGAACCTAGGACTTATGATTACTAAATCAAGGCGCTACCACTAAAACCACAGAAGGTTAAAAGAAATCCAACTTTATAGCTTATATTTGCTATACTTAGGAATGAACGCATTCTAACTGAATGCCACTATGTTCATATTACAGATTCCCCAACCTCACTTGTGGCTTCATTTTAGCATTTAATTCAAATCCCAATCTCATTCGGGCCATGAAATTATCAAATAAGCACATTACATATGTGAAAACATGAATCATTTTTTACCCCGACCGGGATTCGAACCTAGGACTTATCATTACTAAATCAAGGCGCTACCACTACACCACAGAAGGTTAAAAGGAATCCAACCTTATAGCTTATAACTGCTATACTTAGGAATGAACACATTCTAACTGAATGCCACTATGTTCATATTACAGATTCCCCAACCTCACTCGTGGCTTCATTTTAGTATTTAATTCAAATCCCAATCTCATTCGGGCCATGAAATTATCAAAAAAGCACATTACATATGTGAAAACATGAATCATTTTTTACCCCGACTGGGATTCGAACCTAGGACTTATGATTACTAAGTCAAAGCGCTACCACTACACCACAGAAGGTTAAAAGGAATCCAACCTTATAGCTTATATCTGCTATACTTAGGAATTAACGCATTCTAACTGAATGCCACTATGTTCATATTACAGATTCCCCAACCTCACTCGTGGCTTCATTTTAGCATTTAATTCAAATCCCAATCTCATTTGGGCCATGAAATTATCAAATAAGCACATTACATATGTGAAAACATGAATAATTTTTTACCCCGACCGGGACTCGAACCTAGGACTTATGATTACTAAGTCAAAGCGCTACCACTACACCACAGAAGGTTAAAAGGAATCCAACCTTATAGCTTATATCTGCTATACTTAGGAATGAACGCATTCTAACTGAATGCCACTATGTTCATATTACAGATTCCCCAACCTCACTTGTGGCTTCATTTTAGCATTTAATTCAAATCCCAATCTCATTCGGGCCATGAAATTATCAAATAAGCACATTACATATGTGAAAACATGAATCATTTTTTACCCCGACCGGGACTCAAACCTAGGACTTATGATTACTAAGTCAAGGCGCTACCACTACACCACAGAAGGTTAAAAGGAATCCATCATTATAGCTTATATCTGCTATACTTAGGAATGAACGCATTCTAACTGAATGCCACTATGTTCATATTACAGATTCCCCAACCTCACTTGTGGCTTCATTTTAGCATTTAATTCAAATCCCAATCTCATTCGGGCCATGAAATTATCAAATAAGCACATTACATATGTGAAAACATGAATCATTTTTTACCCCGACCGGGACTCGAACCTAGGACTTATGATTACTAAGTCAAGGCGCTACCACTACAACACAGAAGGTTAAAAGGAATCCAACCTTATAGCTTATATCTGCTATGCTTAGGAATGAACGCATTCTAACTGAATGCCACTATGTTCATATTACAGATTCCCCAACCTCACTCGTGGCTTCATTATAGCATTTAATTCAAATCCCAATCTCATTCGGGCCATGAAATTATCAAATAAGCACATTACATATGTGAAAACATGAATCATTTTTTACCCCGACCGGGACTCGAACCTAGGACTTATGATTACTAAATCAAGGCGCTACCACTAAAACCACAGAAGGTTAAAAGAAATCCAACTTTATAGCTTATATTTGCTATACTTAGGAATGAACACATTCTAACTGAATGCCACTATGTTCATATTACAGATTCCCCAACCTCACTTGTGGCTTCATTTTAGCATTTAATTCAAATCCCAATCTCATTCGGGCCATGAAATTATCAAATAAGCACATTACATATGTGAAAACATGAATCATTTTTTACCCCGACCGGGACTCGAACCTAGGACCTATCATTACTACTAAATCAAGGCGCTACCACTACACCACAGAAGGTTAAAAGGAATCCAACCTTATAGCTTATAACTGCTATACTTAGGAATGAACACATTCTAACTGAATGCCACTATGTTCATATTACAGATTCCCCAACCTCACTCGTTGCTTCATTTTAGCATTTAATTCAAATCCCAATCTTATTCGGGCCATGAAATTATCAAATAAGCACATTACATATGTGAAAATATGTATCATTTTTTACCCCGACCGGGACTTGAACCTAGGACTTATGATTACTAAGTCAAGGCGCTACCACTAAAACCACAGAAGGTTAAAAGGAATCCAACCTTATAGCTTATATCTGCTATACTTAGGAATGAACGCATTCTAACTGAATGCCACTATGTTCATATTTCAGATTCCCCAACCTCACTCGTGGCTTCATTTTGGCATTTAATTCAAATCCCAATTTCATTTGGGCCATGAATTTATCAAATAAGCACATTACATATGTGAAAACATGAATCATTTTTTACCCCGACCGGGACTCGAACCTAGGACTTATGATTACTAAGTCAAGGCGCTACCTCTAAAACCACAGGAGGTTAAAAGGAATCCAACCTTATAGCTTATATCTGCTATACTTAGGAATGAACGCATTATAACTGAATGCCACTATGTTCATATTACAGATTCCCCAACCTCACTTGTGGCTTCATTTTAGCATTTAATTCATATCCCAATCTCATTCGGGCCATGAAATTATCAAATAAGCACATTACATATATGAAAACATGAATCATTTTTTACCCCGACCGGGACTCGAACCTAAGACTTATGATTACTAAGTCAAGGCGCTACCACTGCACCACAGAAGGTTAAAAGGAATCCAACCTTATAGCTTATATCTGCTATACTTAGGAATGAACGCATTCTAACTGAATGCCACTATGTTCATATTACAGATTCCCCAAACTCACTCGTGGCTTCATTTTAGCATTTGATTCAAATCCCAATCTCATTCGGGCCATGAAATTATCAAATAAGCACATTACATATGTGAAAACATGAATCATTTTTTACCCCGACCGGGACTCGAGCCTAGGGCTTATGATTACTAAGTCAAGGCGCTACCACTACACCACAGAAGGTTAAAAGGAATCCAACCTTATAACTTATATCTGCTATACTTAGGAATGAGTGCATTCTAACTGAATGCCACTATGTTCATATTACAGATTCCCCAACCTCACTCGTGGCTTCATTTTAGCATTTAATTCAAATCCCAATTTCATTCGGGCCAAGAAATTATCAAATAAGCACATTACATATGTGAAAACATGAATCATTTTTTACCCCGAACGGGACTCGAACCTAGGACTAATGATTACTAAGTTAAGGCGCTACCACTACACCACAAAAGGTTAAAAGGAATCCAACCTTATAGCTTATATCTGCTATACATTTGAATGAATGCATTCTAACTGAATGCCACTATGTTCATATTACAGATTCCCAACCTCACTCTTGGCTTCATTTTAGCATTTAATTCAAATCCCAATCTCATTCGGGCCATGAAATTATCAAATAAGCACATTACATATTTGAAAACATGAATCATTTTTTACCCCGACCGGGACTCGAACCTAGGACTTATGATTACTAAGTCAAAGAGCTACCGTCACACCACAAAAGATTAAAAGGAATCCAACCTTATAGCTTATATCTGCTATACTTAGGAATGAACGCATTCTAACTGAATGCCACTATGTTCATATTACAGATTCCCCAACCTCAATCGTGGCTTCATTTTAGCATTTAATTCAAATCCCAATTTCATTCGGGCCATGAAATTATCAAATAAGCACATTACATATGTGAAAACATGAATCATTTTTTACCCCGACCGGGACTCGAACCTAAGACTTATGATTACTAAGTCAAGGCGCTACCACTGCACCAAAGAAGGTTAAAAGGAATCCAACCTTATAGCTTATATCTGCTATACTTAGGAATGAACGCATTCTAACTGAATGCCACTATGTTCATATTACAGATTCCCCAAACTCACTCGTTGCTTCATTTTAGCATTTAATTCAAATCCCAATCTCATTCGGGCCATGAAATTATCAAATAAGCACATTACATATGTGCAAACATGAATCATTTTTTATCCCGACCGGGACTCGAACCTAGGGCTTATGATTACTAAGTCAAGGCGCTACCACTACACCACAGAAGGTTAAAAGGAATCCAACCTTATAGCTTATATCTGCTATACTTAGGAATGAGCGCATTCTAACTGAATGCCACTATGTTCATATTACAGATTCCCCAACCTCACTCGTGGCTTCATTTTAGCATTTAATTCAAATCCCAATTTCATTCGGGCCATGAAATTATCAAATAAGCACATTACATATGTGAAAACATGAATCATTTTTTACCCCGAACGGGACTCGAACCTAGGACTAATGATTACTAAGTTAAGGCGCTACCACTACACCACAAAAGGTTGAAAGGAATCCAACCTTATAGCTTATATCTGCTATACATTTGAATGAATGCATTCTAACTGAATGCCACTATGTTCATATTACAGATTCCCCAACCTCACTCTTGGCTTCATTTTAGCATTTAATTCAAATCCCAATCTCATTCGGGCCATGAAATTATCAAATAAGCACATTACATATTTGAAAACATGAATCATTTTTTTCCCCGACCGGGACTCGAACCTAGGACTTATGATTACTAAGTCAAAGAGCTACCGTCACACCACAAAAGATTAAAAGGAATCCAACCTTATAGCTTATATCTGCTATACTTAGGAATGAACGCATTCTAACTGAATGCCACTATGTTCATATTACAGATTCCCCAACCTCACTCGTGGCTTCATTTTAGCATTTAATTCAAATCCCAATTTCATTCGGGCCATGAACTTATCAAATAAGCACATTACATATGTGAAAACATGAATCATTTTTTACCCCGACCGGGACTCGAACCTAAGACTTATGATTACTAAGTCAAGGCGCTACCACTGCACCACAGAAGGTTAAAAGGAATCCAACCTTATAGCTTATATCTGCTATACTTAGGAATGAACGCATTCTAACTGAATGCCACTATGTTCATATTACAGATTCCCCAAACTCACTCGTTGCTTCATTTTAGCATTTAATTCAAATCCCAATCTCATTCGGGCCATGAAATTATCAAATAAGCACATTACATATGTGCAAACATGAATCATTTTTTATCCCGACCAGGACTCGAACCTAGGGCTTATGATTACTAAGTCAAGGCGCTACCACTACACCACAGAAGGTTAAAAGGAATCCAACCTTATAGCTTATATCTGCTATACTTAGGAATGAGCGCATTCTAACTGAATGCCACTATGTTCATATTACAGATTCCCCAACCTCACTCGTGGCTTCATTTTAGCATTTAATTCAAATCCCAATTTCATTCGGGCCATGAAATTATCAAATAAGCACATTACATATGTGAAAACATGAATCATTTTTTACCCCGAACGGGACTCGAACCTAGGACTAATGATTACTAAGTTAAGGCGCTACCACTACACCACAAAAGGTTAAAAGGAATCCAACCTTATAGCTTATATCTGCTATACTTTTGAATGAATGCATTCTAACTGAATGCCACTATGTTCATATTACAGATTCCCCAACCTCACTCTTTGCTTCATTTTAGCATTTAATTCAAATCCCAATCTCATTCGGGCCATGAAATTATCAAATAAGCACATTACATATTTGAAAACATGAATCATTTTTTACCCCGACCGGGACTCGAACCTAGGACATATGATTACTAAGTCAAAGCGCTACCACCACACCACAGAAGGTTAAAAGGAATCCAACCTTATAGCTTATATCTGCTATACTTAGGAATGAACGCATTCTAACTGAATGCCACTATGTTCATATTACAGATTCCCCAACCTCACTCGTGGCTTCATTTTAGCATTTAATTCAAATCCCAATCTCATGCGGGCCATGAAATTATCACATAAGCACATTATTTATGTGAAAACCTGAATCATTTTTTACCCCGACCGGAACTCGAACCTAGGACTTATGATTACTAAGTCAAGGCGCTACCACTACACCACAGAAGGTTAAAAGGAATCCAACCTTATAGCTTATATCTGCTATACTTAGGAATGAACGCATTATAACTGAATGCCACTATGTTCATATTACAGATTCCCCAACCTCACTCGTGGCTTCATTTTAGCATTTAATTCAAATCCCAATCTCATGCGGGCCATGAAATTATCAAATAAGCACATTCTATATGTGAAAACATGAATCATTTTTTACCCCGACCGGGACTCGAACCTAGGACTTATGATTACTAAGTCAAGGCACTACCACTACACCACAGAAGGTTAAAAGGAATCCAACCTTATAGCTTATATCTGCTATACTTAGGAATGAACGCATTATAACTGAATGCCACTATGTTCATATTACAGATTCCCCAACCTCACTCGTGGCTTCATTTTAGCATCTAATTCAAATACCAATCTCATTCGGGCCATGAAATTATCAAATAAGCACATTATATATGTGAAAACATGAATCATTTTTTACCCCGACCGGGACTCGAACCTAGGACTTATGATTACTAAGTCAAGGCACTACCACTACACCACAGAAGGTTAAAAGGAATCCAACCTTATAGCTTATATCTGCTATAATTAGGAATGAACGCATTATAACTGAATGCCACTATGTTCATATTACAGATTCCCCAACCTCACTCGTGGCTTCATTTTAGCATCTAATTCAAATACCAATCTCATTCGGGCCATGAAATTATCAAATAAGCACATTATATATGTGAAAACATGAATCATTTTTTACCCCGACCGGGACTCGAACCTAGGACTTATGATTACTAAGTCAAGGCGCTACCACTACACCACAGAAGGTTAAAAGGAATCCAACCTTATAGCTTATATCTGCTATGCTTAGGAATGAACGCATTCTAATTGAATGCCACTATATTCATATTACAGATTCCCCAACCTCACTCGTGGCTTCATTTTAGCATTTAATTCAAATCCCAATCTCATTCGGGCCATGAAATTATCAAATAAGCACATTACATATGTGAAAACATGAAACATTTTTTACCCCGACCGGGACTCGAACCTAGGACTTATGATTTCTAAGTCAAGGCGCTACCACTACACCACAGAAGGTTAAATGGAATCCAACCTTATAGCTTATATCTGCTATACTTAGGAATGAACGAATTCTAATTGAATGCCACTATGTTCATATTACAGATTCCCCAAACTCACTCATGGCTTCATTTTAGCATTTAATTCAAATCCCAATCTCTTGCGGGCCATGAAATTATCAAATAAGCACATTACATATGTGGCAACATGAATCATTTTTTACCCCGACCGGGACTCGAACCTAGGACTTATGATTACTAATTCAAGGCGCTACCACTACACCACAGAAGGGTAAAAGAAATCCAACCTTATAGCTTATATCTGCTATACTTAGGAATGAACGCATTCTAACTGAATGCCACTATGTTCATATTACAGATTCCCCAACCTCACTCGTGGCTTCATTTTAGCATTTAATTCAAATGCCAATCTCATTCGGGACATGAAATTATCAAATAAGCACATTACATATGTGAAAACATGAATCATTTTTTACCCCGACCGGGACTCGAACCTAGGACTTATGATTACTAAGTCAAGGCGCTACCACTACACCACAGAAGGTTAAAAGGAATGCAACCTTATAGCTTATATCTGCTATACTTAGGAATGAATGCATTCTAACTGAATGCTACTATGTTCATATTACAGATTCCCCAACCTCACTCGTGGCTTCATTTTAGCATTTAATTCAAATCCCAATCTCAAATAAGCACATTACATATGTGAAAACATGAATCATTTTTCACATCGAAAGGGATTCGAACCTAGGACTTATGATTACTAAGTCAAGGCGCTACCACTACACCACAGAAGGTTAAAAGGAATCCAACCTTATAGCTTATATCTGCTATACTTAGGAATGAACGCATTCTAACTGAATGCCACTGTGTTTATTTTACAGATTCCCCAACCTCACTCGTGGCTTCATTTTAGCATTTAATTCAAATCCCAATCTCAAATAAGCACATTACATATGTGAAAACATGAATCATTTTTTACCCCAAAAGGGACTCGAACCTAGGACTTACGATTACTAAGTCAAGGCGCTACCACTACACAACAGAAGGTTAAAAGGAATCCAACCTTATAGCTTATATCTGCTATACTTAGGAATGAACGCATTCTAACTGAATGCCACTATGTTCATATTACAGATTCCCCAACCTCACTCGTGGCTTCATTTTAGCATTTAATTCAAATCCCAATCTCATTTGGGCCATGAAATTATCAAATAAGCACATTACATATGTGAAAACATGAATCATTTTTTACCCCGACCGGGACTCGAACCTAAGACTTATGATTACTAAGTCAAGGTGCTACCACTACACCACAGAAGGTTAGAAGGAATCCAACCTTATAGCTTATATCTGCTATACTTAGGAATGAACGCATTCTAACTGAATGCCACTATGTTCATATTACAGATTCCCCAACCTCACTAGTGGATTCATTTTAGCATTTAATTCAAATCCCAATCTCATTCGGGCCTTGAAATTATCAAATAAGCACATTACATATGTGAAAACATGATGTATTTTTTACCCCGACCGGGACTCGAACCTAGGACTTATGATTACTAGGTCAAGGCGCTACCACTACACCACAGAAGGTTAAAAGGAATCCAGCCTAATAGCTTATATCTGCTATACTTAGGAATGAGCGCATTCAAACTGAATGCCACTATGTTCATATTACAGATTCCCCAACCTCACTCGTGGCTTCATTTTAGCATTTAATTCAAATCCCAATCTCATTCGGGCCATGAAATTATCAAATAAGCACATTACATATGTGAAAACATGAATCGTTTTTTACCCCGACCGGGACTAGAACCTAGGACTTATGATTACTAAGTCAAGGCTCTACCACTACACCACAGAAGGTTAAAAGGAATCCAACCTTATAGCTTATATCTGCTATACTTAGGAATGAACGCATTCTAACTGAATGCCACTGTGTTTATATTACAGATTTACCAACCTCACTCGTGGCTTCATTTTAGCATTTAATTCAAATCCCAATCTCATTCGGGACATGAAATGATCAAATAAGCACATTACATATGTGAAAACATGAATCATATTTTAACAGGACCGGGACTCGAACCTAGGACTCATGATTACTAAGTCAAGGAGCTACAACTACACCACAGAAGGTTAAAAGGAATTCAACCTTATTGCTTATATCTGCTATACTTAGGAATGAACGTGTTCTAACTGAATGCCACTATGTTCTTATTACAGATTCCCCAACCTCACTCGTGGCTTCATTTTAGCATTTAATTCAAATTCCAATTTCATTCGGGCCATGAATTTATCAAATAAGCACATTACATATATGAAAACATGAATCATTTTTTACCCCGACCGGGACTCGAACCTAGGACTTATGATTACTAAGTCAAGGCGCTACCACTACACCACAGAAGGTTAAAAGGAATCCAACCTTATAGCTTATATCTGCTATACTTAGGAATGAACGCATTCTAACTGAATGCCACTATGTTCATATTACAGATTCCCCAACCTCACTTGTGGCTTCATTTTAGCATTTAATTCATATCCCAATCTCATTCGGGCCATGAAATTATCAAATAAGCACATTACATATATGAAAACATGAATCATTTTTTACCCCGACCGGGACTCGAACCTAAGACTTATGATTACTAAGTCAAGGCGCTACCACTACACCACAGAAGGTTAAAACGAATCCAACCTTATAGCTTATATCTGCTATACTTAGGAATGAACGCATTCTAACTGAATGCCACTATGTTCATATTACAGATTCCCCAAACTCACTCGTGGCTTCATTTTAGCATTTAATTCAAATCCCAATCTCATTCGGGCCATGAAATTATCAAATAAGCACATTACATATGTGAAAACATGAATCATTTTTTACCCCGACCGGGACTCGAGCCTAGGGCTTATGATTACTAAGTCAAGGCGCTACCACTACACCACAGAAGGTTAAAAGGAATCCAACCTTATAGCTTATATCTGCTATACTTAGGAATGAGCGCATTCTAACTGAATGCCACTATGTTCATATTACAGATTCCCCAACCTCACTCGTTGCTTCATTTTAGCATTTAATTCAAATCCCAATTTCATTCGGGCCATGAAATGATCAAATAAGCACATTACATATGTGAAAACATGAATCATTTTTTACCCCGAACGGGACTCGAACCTAGGACTAATGATTACTAAGTTAAGGCGCTACCACTACACCACAAAAGGTTAAAAGGAATCCAACCTTATAGCTTATATCTGCTATACTTATGAATGAATGCATTCTAACTGAATGCCACTATGTTCATATTACAGATTCCCCAACCTCACTCGTGGCTTCATTTTAGCATTTAATTCAAATCCCAATCTCATTCGGGCCAGGAAATTATCAAATAAGCACATTACATATTTGAAAACATGAATCATTTTTTACCCCGACCGGGACTCGAACCTAGGACTTATGATTACTAAGTCAAAGCGCTACCACCACACCACAAAAGGTTAAAAGGAATCCAACCTTATAGCTTATATCTGCTATACTTAGGAATGAACGCATTCTAACTGAATGCCACTATGTTCATATTACAGATTCCCCAACCTCACTCGTGGCTTCATTTTAGCATTTAATTCAAATCCCAATTTCATTCGGGCCATGAAATTATCAAATAAGCACATTACATATGTGAAAACATGAATCATTTTTTACCCCGACCGGGACTCGAACCTAAGACTTATGATTACTAAGTCAAGGCACTACCACTGCACCACAGAAGGTTAAAAGGAATCCAACCTTATAGCTTATATCTGCTATACTTAGGAATGAACGCATTCTAACTGAATGCCACTATGTTCATATTACAGATTCCCCAAACTCACTCGTGGCTTCATTTTAGCATTTAATTCAAATCCCAATCTCATTCGGGCCATGAAATTATCAAATAAGCACATTACATATGTGCAAACATGAATCATTTTTTACCCCTACCGGGACTCGAACCTAGGGCTTATGATTACTAAGTCAAGGCGCTACCACTACACCACAGAAGGTTAAAAGGAATCCAACCTTATAGCTTATATCTGCTATACTTAGGAATGAGCGCATTCTAACTGAATGCCACTATGTTCATATTACAGATTCCCCAACCTCACTCGTGGCTTCATTTTAGCATTTAATTCAAATCCCAATTTCATTCGGGCCATGAAATTATCAAATAAGCACATTACATATGTGAAAACATGAATCATTTTTTACCCCGAACGGGACTCGAACCTAGGACTAATGATTACTAAGTTAAGGCGCTACCACTACACCACAGAAGGTTAAAAGGAATCCAACCTTATAGCTTATATCTGCTATACTTTTGAATGAATGCATTCTAACTGAATGCCACTATGTTCATATTACAGATTTCCCAACCTCACTCTTTGCTTCATTTTAGCATTTAATTCAAATCCCAATTTCATTCGGGCCATGAAATTATCAAATAAGCACATTACATATGTGAAAACATGAATCATTTTTTACCCCGAACGGGACTCGAACCTAGGACTAATGATTACTAAGTTAAGGCGCTACCACTACACCACAAAAGGTTAAAAGGAATCCAACCTTATAGCTTATATCTGCTATACTTAGGAATGAATGCATTCTAACTGAATGCCACTATGTTCATATTACAGATTCCCCAACCTCACTCGTGGCTTCATTTTAGCATTTAATTCAAATCCCAATCTCATTCGGGCCAGGAAATTATCAAATAAGCACATTACATATTTGAAAACATGAATCATTTTTTACCCCGACCGGGACTCGAACCTAGGACTTATGATTACTAAGTCAAAGCGCTACCACCACACCACAAAAGGTTAAAAGGAATCCAACCTTATAGCTTATATCTGCTATACTTAGGAATGAACGCATTCTAACTGAATGCCACTATGTTCATATTACAGATTCCCCAACCTCACTCGTGGCTTCATTTTAGCATTTAATTCAAATCCCAATTTCATTCGGGCCATGAAATTATCAAATAAGCACATTACATATGTGAAAACATGAATCATTTTTTACCCCGACCGGGACTCGAACCTAAGACTTATGATTACTAAGTCAAGGCACTACCACTGCACCACAGAAGGTTAAAAGGAATCCAACCTTATAGCTTATATCTGCTATACTTAGGAATGAACGCATTCTAACTGAATGCCACTATGTTCATATTACAGATTCCCCAAACTCACTCGTGGCTTCATTTTAGCATTTAATTCAAATCCCAATCTCATTCGGGCCATGAAATTATCAAATAAGCACATTACATATGTGCAAACATGAATCATTTTTTACCCCTACCGGGACTCGAACCTAGGGCTTATGATTACTAAGTCAAGGCGCTACCACTACACCACAGAAGGTTAAAAGGAATCCAACCTTATAGCTTATATCTGCTATACTTAGGAATGAGCGCATTCTAACTGAATGCCACTATGTTCATATTACAGATTCCCCAACCTCACTCGTGGCTTCATTTTAGCATTTAATTCAAATCCCAATTTCATTCGGGCCATGAAATTATCAAATAAGCACATTACATATGTGAAAACATGAATCATTTTTTACCCCGAACGGGACTCGAACCTAGGACTAATGATTACTAAGTTAAGGCGCTACCACTACACCACAGAAGGTTAAAAGGAATCCAACCTTATAGCTTATATCTGCTATACTTTTGAATGAATGCATTCTAACTGAATGCCACTATGTTCATATTACAGATTTCCCAACCTCACTCTTTGCTTCATTTTAGCATTTAATTCAAATCCCAATCTCATTCGGGCCATGAAATTATCAAATAAGCACATTACATATTTGAAAACATGAATCATTTTTTACCCCGACCGGGACTCGAACCTAGGACTTATGATTACTAAGTCAAAGCGCTACCACCACACCACAGAAGGTTAAAAGGAATGCAACCTTATAGCTTATATCTGCTATACTTAGGAATGAACGCATTCTAACTGAATGCAACTATGTTCATATTACAGATTCCCCAACCTCACTCGTAGCTTCATTTTAGCATTTAATTCAAATCCCAATCTCATGCGGGCCATGAAATTATCAAATAAGCACATTATATATGTGAAAACATGAATCATTTTTTACCCCGACCGGGACTCGAACCTAGGACTTATGATTACTAAGTCAAGGCGCTACCACTACACCACAGAAGGTTAAAAGGAATCCAACCTTATAGCTTATATCTGCTATACTTAGGAATGAACGCATTATAACTGAATGCCACTATGTTCATATTACAGATTCCCCAACCTCACTCGTGGCTTCATTTTAGCATCTAATTCAAATACCAATCTCATTCGGGCAATGAAATTATCAAATAAGCACATTACATATGTGAAAACATGAATCATTTTTTACCCCGACCGGGACTCGAACCTAGGACTTATGATTACTAAGTCAAGGCGCTACCACTACACCACAGAAGGTTAAAAGGAATCCAACCTTATAGCTTATATCTGCTATACTTAGGAATGAACGCATTCTAATTGAATGCCACTATTTTCATATTACAGATTCCCCAACCTCACTCGTGGCTTCATTTTAGCATTTAATTCAAATCCCAATCTCATTCGGGCCATGAAATTATCAAATAAGCACATTACATATGTGAAAACATGAATCATTTTTTACCCCAAACGGAACTCGAACCTAGGACTTATGATTTCTAAGTCAAGGCGCTACCACTACACCACAGAAGGTTAAATGGAATCCAACCTTATAGCTTATATCTGCTATACTTAGGAATGAACGTATTCTAATTGAATGCCACTTATTTCATATTACAGATTCCCCAAACTCACTCGTGGCTTCATTTTAGCATTTAATTCAAATCCCAATCTCTTGCGGGCCATGAAATTATCAAATAAGCACATTACATATGTGGAAACATGAATCATTTTTTCCCCCGACCGGAACTCGAACCTAGGACTTATGATTACTAAGTCAAGGCGCTACCACTACACCACAGAAGGGTAAAAGAAATCCAACCTTATAGCTTATATCTGCTATACTTAGGAATGAACGCATTCTAACTGAATGCCACTATGTTCATATTACAGATTCCCCAACCTCACTCGTGGCTTCATTTTAGCATTTAATTCAAATGCCAATCTCATTCGGGACATGAAATTATCAAATAAGCACATTACATATGTGAAAACATGAATCATTTTTTAACCCGACCGGGACTCGAACCTAGGACTTATGATTACTAAGTCAAGGCGCTACCACTACACCACAGAAGGTTAAAAGGAATGCAACCTTATAGCTTATATCTGCTATACTTAGGAATGAATGCATTCCAACTGAATGCTACTATGTTCATATTACAGATTCCCCAACCTCACTCGTGGCTTCATTTTAGCATTTAATTCAAATCCCAATCTCAAATAAGCACATTACATATGTGAAAACATGAATCATTTTTCACATCGAAAGGGACTCGAACCTAGGACTTATGATTACTAAGTCAAGGCGCTACCACTACACCACAGAATGTTAAAACGAATCCAACCTTATAGCTTATTTCTGCTATACTTAGGAATGAACGCATTCTAACTGAATGCCACTGTGTTTATATTACAGATTCCCCAACCTCACTCGTGGCTTCATTTTAGCATTTAATTCAAATCCCAATCTCAAATAAGCACATTACATATGTGAAAACATGAATCATTTTTTACCCCAAAAGGGACTCGAACCTAGGACTTACGATTACTAAGTCAAGGCGCTACCACTACACAACAGAAGGTTAAAAGGAATCCAACCTTATAGCTTATATCTGCTATACTTAGGAATGAACGCATTCTAACTGAATACCGCTATGTTCATATTACAGATTCCCCAACCTCACTCGTGGCTTCATTTTAGCATTTAATTCAAATCCCAATCTCATTCGGGCCATGAAATTATCAAATAAGCACATTACATATGTGAAAACATGAATCATTTTTTACCCCGACCGGGACTCGAACCTAGGACTTATGATTACTAAGTCAAGGTGCTACCACTACACCACAGAAGGTTAGAAGGAATCCAACCTTATAGCTTATATCTGCTATGCTTAAGAATGAACGCATTCTAACTGAATGCCACTATGTTCATATTAGAGATTCCCCAACCTCACTCGTGGATTCATTTTAGCATTTAATTCAAATCCCAATCTCATTCGGGCCATGAAATTATCAAATAAGAACATTACATATGTGAAAACATGAATCATTTTTTACCCCGACCGGGACTCGAACCTAGGACTTATGATTACTAGGTCAAGGCGCTACCACTACACCACAGAAGGTTAAAAGGAATCCAGCCTAATAGCTTATATCTGCTATACTTAGGAATGAGCGCATTCAAACTGAATGCCACTATGTTCATATTACAGATTCCCCAACCTCACTCGTGGCTTCATTTTAGCATTTAATTCAAATCCCAATCTCATTCGGGCCATGAAATTATCAAATAAGCACATTACATATGTGAAAACGTGAATCGTTTTTTACCCCGACCGGGACTAGAACCTAGGACTTATGATTACTAAGTCAAGGCTCTACCACTACACCACAGAAGGTTAAAAGGAATCCAACATTATAGCTTATATCTGCTATACTTAGGAATGAACGCATTCTAACTGAATGCCACTATGTTCATATTACAGATTCCCCAACCTCACTCGTGGCTTCATTTTAGCATTTAATTCAAATCCCAATCTCATTCGGGACATGAAATTATCATATAAGCACATTACATATGTGAAAACATGAAACATTTTTTACCCCAAACGGGACTCGAACCTAGGACTTATGATTTCTAAGTCAAGGCGCTACCACTACACCACAGAAGGTTAAATGGAATCCAACCTTATAGCTTATATCTGCTATACTTAGGAATGAACGAATTCTTATTGAATTTCACTATGTTCATATTACAGATTCCCCAAACTCACTCGTGGCTTCATTTTAGCATTTAATTCAAATCCCAATCTCTTGCGGGCCATGAAATTATCAAATAAGCACATTACATATGTGGCAACATGAATCATTTTTTACCCCGAAAGGGACTCGAACCTAGGACTTATGATTACAAAGTCAAGGCGCTACCACTACACCACAGAAGGGTAAAAGAAATCCAACCTTATAGCTTATATCTGCTATACTTAGGAAAGAACGCATTCTAACTGAATGCCACTATGTTCATATTACAGATTCCCAAACCTCACTCGTGGCTTCATTTTAGCATTTAATTCAAATGCCAATCTCATTCGGGACATGAAATTATCAAATAAGCACATTACATATGTGAAAACATGAATCATTTTTTAACCCGACCGGGACTCGAACCTAGGACTTATGATTACTAAGTCAAGGCGCTACCACTACACCACAGAAGGTTAAAAGGAATGCAACCTTATAGCTTATATCTGCTATACTTAGGAATGAATGCATTCTAACTGAATGCTACTATATTCATATTACAGATTCCCCAACCTCACTCGTGGCTTCATTTTAGCATTTACTTCAAATCCCAATCTCAAATAAGCACATTACATATGTGAAAACATGAATCATTTTTCACCCCGAAAGGGACTCGAACCTAGGACTTATGATTACTAAGTCAAGGCGCTACCACTACACCACAGAAGGTTAAAAGGAATCCAGCCTAATAGCTTATATCTGCTATACTTAGGAATGAACGCATTCTAACTAAATGCCACTATGTTCATATTATAGATTCCCCAACCTCACTCGTGGCTTCATTTTAGCATTTAATTCAAATCCCAATCTCATTCGGGCCAGGAAATTATCAAATAAGCACATTACATATGTGAAAACATGAATCATTTTTTACCCCAAACGGGACTCGAACCTAGGACTTATGATTACTAAGTCAAGGCGCTACCTCTACACCACAGAAGGTTAAAAGGAATCCAACCTTATAGCTTATATCTCCTATACTTAGGAATGAACGCATTCTAACTGAATGCCACTATGCTCATATTACAGATTCCCCAACCTCACTTGTGGCTTCATTTTAGCATTTAATTCAAATCCCAATCTCATTCGGGCCACGAAATTATAAAATAAGCACATTACATATGTGAAAACATGAATCATTTTTTACTCCGACCGGGACTCGAACCTAGGACTTATGATTACTAAGTCAAGGCGCTACCACTACACCACAGAAGGTTAAAAGGAATCCAACCTTATAGCTTATATCTGCTATACTTAGGAATGAGCGCATTCTAACTGAATGCCACTATGTTCATATTACAGATTCCCCAACCTCACTCGTGGCTTCATTTTAGCATTTAATTCAAATCCCAATCTCATTTGAGCCATGAAATTATCAAATAAGCACATTACATATGTGAAAACATGAATAATTTTTTACCCCGAACGGGACTCGAACCTAGGACTTATAATTACTAAGTGAAGGTGCTACCACTACTCCACAAAGGGTTAAAAGGAATCCAACCTTATAGCTTATATCTGCTATTCTTAGAAATGAACGCGTTCTAACTGAATGCCACTATGTTCATATTACAGATTCCCCAACCTCACTCGTGGCTTCATTTTAGCATTTTATTCAAATCCCAATCTCAATCGGGCCATGAAATTATCAAATAAGCACATTACATATGTGAAAACATGAATCATTTTTTACATCGAAAGGGACTCGAACCTAGGACTTATGATTACTAAGTCAAGGCGCTACCACTACACCACAGAAGGGTAAAAGGAATCCAACCTTATAGCTTATATCTGCTATACTTAGGAATGAACGCATTCTAACTGAATGCCACTATGTTCATATTACAGATTCCCCAACCTCACTCGTGGCTTCATTTTAGTATTTAATTCAAATCCCAATCTCATTCGGGCCATGAAATTATCAAATAAGCACATTGCATATGTGAAAACATGAATAATTTTTTACCCCGACTGGGATTCGAACCTAGGACTTATGATTACTAAGTCAAAGCGCTACCACTACACCACAGAAGGTTAAAAGGAATCCAACCTTATAGCTTATATCTGCTATACTTAGGAATTAACGCATTCTAACTGAATGCCACTATGTTCATATTACAGATTCCCCAACCTCACTCGTGGCTTCATTTTAGCATTTAATTCAAATCCCAATCTCATTCGGGCCATGAAATTATCAAATAAGCACATTACATATGTGAAAACATGAATCATTTTTTACCCCGACCGGGACTCGAACCTAGGACTTATGATTACTAAGTCAAGGCGCTACCACTACACCACAGAAGGTTAAAAGGAATCCAACCTTATAGCTTATATCTGCTATACTTAGGAATGAACGCATTCTAACTGAATGCCACTATGTTCATATTACAGATTCCCCAACCTCACTCGTGGCTTCATTTTAGCATTTAATTCAAATCCCAATCTCATTCGGGCCATGAAATTATCAAATAAGCACATTACATATGTGAAAACATGAATCATTTTTTACCCCGACCGGGACTCGAACCTAGGACTTATGATTACTAAGTCAAGGCGCTACCACTACACCACAGAAGGTTAAAAGGAATCCAACCTTATAGCTTATATCTGCTATACTTAGGAATGAACGCATTCTAACTGAATGCCACTATGTTCATATTACAGATTCCCCAACCTCACTCGTGGCTTCATTTTAGCATTTAATTCAAATCCCAATCTCATTCGGGCCATGAAATTATCAAATAAGCACATTACATATGTGAAAACATGAATCATTTTTTACCCCGACCGGGACTCGAACCTAGGACTTATGATTACTAAGTCAAGGCGCTACCACTACACCACAGAAGGTTAAAAGGAATCCAACCTTATAGCTTATATCTGCTATACTTAGGAATGAACGCATTCTAACTGAATGCCACTATGTTCATATTACAGATTCCCCAACCTCACTCGTGGCTTCATTTTAGCATTTAATTCAAATCCCAATCTCATTCGGGCCATGAAATTATCAAATAAGCACATTACATATGTGAAAACATGAATCATTTTTTACCCCGACCGGGACTCGAACCTAGGACTTATGATTACTAAGTCAAGGCGCTACCACTACACCACAGAAGGTTAAAAGGAATCCAACCTTATAGCTTATATCTGCTATACTTAGGAATGAACGCATTCTAACTGAATGCCACTATGTTCATATTACAGATTCCCCAACCTCACTCGTGGCTTCATTTTAGCATTTAATTCAAATCCCAATTTCATTCGGGCCATGAAATTATCAAATAAGCACATTACATATGTGAAAACATGAATCATTTTTTACCCCGACCGGGACTCGAACCTAGGACTTATGATTACTAAGTCAAGGCGCTACCACTACACCACAGAAGGTTAAAAGGAATCCAACCTTATAGCTTATATCTGCTATACTTAGGAATGAACGCATTCTAACTGAATGCCACTATGTTCATATTACAGATTCCCCAACCTCACTCGTGGCTTCATTTTAGCATTTAATTCAAATCCCAATCTCATTCGGGCCATGAAATTATCAAATAAGCACATTACATATGTGAAAACATGAATCATTTTTTACCCCGACCGGGACTCGAACCTAGGACTTATGATTACTAAGTCAAGGCGCTACCACTACACCACAGAAGGTTAAAAGGAATCCAACCTTATAGCTTATATCTGCTATACTTAGGAATGAACGCATTCTAACTGAATGCCACTATGTTCATATTACAGATTCCCCAACCTCACTCGTGGCTTCATTTTAGCATTTAATTCAAATCCCAATCTCATTCGGGCCATGAAATTATCAAATAAGCACATTACATATGTGAAAACATGAATCATTTTTTACCCCGACCGGGACTCGAACCTAGGACTTATGATTACTAAGTCAAGGCGCTACCACTACACCACAGAAGGTTAAAAGGAATCCAACCTTATAGCTTATATCTGCTATACTTAGGAATGAACGCATTCTAACTGAATGCCACTATGTTCATATTACAGATTCCCCAACCTCACTCGTGGCTTCATTTTAGCATTTAATTCAAATCCCAATTTCATTCGGGCCATGAAATTATCAAATAAGCACATTACATATGTGAAAACATGAATCATTTTTTACCCCGAACGGGACTCGAACCTAGGACTAATGATTACTAAGTTAAGGCGCTACCACTACACCACAAAAGGTTAAAAGGAATCCAACCTTATAGCTTATATCTGCTATACTTATGAATGAATGCATTCTAACTGAATGCCACTATGTTCATATTACAGATTCCCCAACCTCACTCGTGGCTTCATTTTAGCATTTAATTCAAATCCCAATCTCATTCGGGCCATGAAATTATCAAATAAGCACATTACATATTTGAAAACATGAATCATTTTTTACCCCGACCGGGACTCGAACCTAGGACTTATGATTACTAAGTCAAAGCGCTACCACCACACCACAAAAGGTTAAAAGGAATCCAACCTTATAGCTTATATCTGCTATACTTAGGAATGAACGCATTCTAACTGAATGCCACTATGTTCATATTACAGATTCCCCAACCTCACTCGTGGCTTCATTTTAGCATTTAATTCAAATCCCAATTTCATTCGGGCCATGAAATTATCAAATAAGCACATTACATATGTGAAAACATGAATCATTTTTTACCCCGACCGGGACTCGAACCTAAGACTTATGATTACTAAGTCAAGGCGCTACCACTGCACCACAGAAGGTTAAAAGGAATCCAACCTTATAGCTTATATCTGCTATACTTAGGAATGAACGCATTCTAACTGAATGCCACTATGTTCATATTACAGATTCCCCAAACTCACTCGTGGCTTCATTTTAGCATTTAATTCAAATCCCAATCTCATTCGGGCCATGAAATTATCAAATAAGCACATTACATATGTGCAAACATGAATCATTTTTTACCCCGACCGGGACTCGAACCTAGGGCTTATGATTACTAAGTCAAGGCGCTACCACTACACCACAGAAGGTTAAAAGGAATCCAACCTTATAGCTTATATCTGCTATACTTAGGAATGAGCGCATTCTAACTGAATGCCACTATGTTCATATTACAGATTCCCCAACCTCACTCGTGGCTTCATTTTAGCATTTAATTCAAATCCCAATTTCATTCGGGCCATGAAATTATCAAATAAGCACATTACATATGTGAAAACATGAATCATTTTTTACCCCGAACGGGACTCGAACCTAGGACTAATGATTACTAAGTTAAGGCGCTACCACTACACCACAGAAGGTTAAAAGGAATCCAACCTTATAGCTTATATCTGCTATACTTTTGAATGAATGCATTCTAACTGAATGCCACTATGTTCATATTACAGATTCCCCAACCTCACTCTTTGCTTCATTTTAGCATTTAATTCAAATCCCAATCTCATTCGGGCCATGAAATTATCAAATAAGCACATTACATATTTGAAAACATGAATCATTTTTTACCCCGACCGGGACTCGAACCTAGGACTTATGATTACTAAGTCAAAGCGCTACCACCACACCACAGAAGGTTAAAAGGAATCCAACCTTATAGCTTATATCTGCTATACTTAGGAATGAACGCATTCTAACTGAATGCCACTATGTTCATATTACAGATTCCCCAACCTCACTCGTGGCTTCATTTTAGCATTTAATTCAAATCCCAATCTCATGCGGGCCATGAAATTATCAAATAAGCACATTACATATGTGAAAACATGAATCATTTTTTACCCCGACCGGGACTCGAACCTAGGACTTATGATTACTAAGTCAAGGCGCTACCACTACACCACAGAAGGTTAAAAGGAATCCAACCTTATAGCTTATATCTGCTATACTTAGGAATGAACGCATTATAACTGAATGCCACTATGTTCATATTACAGATTCCCCAACCTCACTCGTGGCTTCATTTTAGCATCTAATTCAAATACCAATCTCATTCGGGCCATGAAATTATCAAATAAGCACATTACATATGTGAAAACATGAATCATTTTTTACCCCGACCGGGACTCGAACCTAGGACTTATGATTACTAAGTCAAGGCGCTACCACTACACCACAGAAGGTTAAAAGGAATCCAACCTTATAGCTTATATCTGCTATACTTAGGAATGAACGCATTCTAATTGAATGCCACTATGTTCATATTACAGATTCCCCAACCTCACTCGTGGCTTCATTTTAGCATTTAATTCAAATCCCAATCTCATTCGGGCCATGAAATTATCAAATAAGCACATTACATATGTGAAAACATGAATCATTTTTTACCCCGACCGGGACTCGAACCTAGGACTTATGATTTCTAAGTCAAGGCGCTACCACTACACCACAGAAGGTTAAATGGAATCCAACCTTATAGCTTATATCTGCTATACTTAGGAATGAACGCATTCTAATTGAATGCCACTATGTTCATATTACAGATTCCCCAAACTCACTCGTGGCTTCATTTTAGCATTTAATTCAAATCCCAATCTCTTGCGGGCCATGAAATTATCAAATAAGCACATTACATATGTGGAAACATGAATCATTTTTTACCCCGACCGGGACTCGAACCTAGGACTTATGATTACTAAGTCAAGGCGCTACCACTACACCACAGAAGGGTAAAAGAAATCCAACCTTATAGCTTATATCTGCTATACTTAGGAATGAACGCATTCTAACTGAATGCCACTATGTTCATATTACAGATTCCCCAACCTCACTCGTGGCTTCATTTTAGCATTTAATTCAAATGCCAATCTCATTCGGGACATGAAATTATCAAATAAGCACATTACATATGTGAAAACATGAATCATTTTTTAACCCGACCGGGACTCGAACCTAGGACTTATGATTACTAAGTCAAGGCGCTACCACTACACCACAGAAGGTTAAAAGGAATGCAACCTTATAGCTTATATCTGCTATACTTAGGAATGAATGCATTCTAACTGAATGCTACTATGTTCATATTACAGATTCCCCAACCTCACTCGTGGCTTCATTTTAGCATTTAATTCAAATCCCAATCTCAAATAAGCACATTACATATGTGAAAACATGAATCATTTTTCACATCGAAAGGGACTCGAACCTAGGACTTATGATTACTAAGTCAAGGCGCTACCACTACACCACAGAAGGTTAAAAGGAATCCAACCTTATAGCTTATATCTGCTATACTTAGGAATGAACGCATTCTAACTGAATGCCACTGTGTTTATATTACAGATTCCCCAACCTCACTCGTGGCTTCATTTTAGCATTTAATTCAAATCCCAATCTCAAATAAGCACATTACATATGTGAAAACATGAATCATTTTTTACCCCAAAAGGGACTCGAACCTAGGACTTACGATTACTAAGTCAAGGCGCTACCACTACACAACAGAAGGTTAAAAGGAATCCAACCTTATAGCTTATATCTGCTATACTTAGGAATGAACGCATTCTAACTGAATGCCACTATGTTCATATTACAGATTCCCCAACCTCACTCGTGGCTTCATTTTAGCATTTAATTCAAATCCCAATCTCATTCGGGCCATGAAATTATCAAATAAGCACATTACATATGTGAAAACATGAATCATTTTTTACCCCGACCGGGACTCGAACCTAGGACTTATGATTACTAAGTCAAGGTGCTACCACTACACCACAGAAGGTTAGAAGGAATCCAACCTTATAGCTTATGTCTGCTATACTTAGGAATGAAC